>OY757904.1:78572850-78577285 GCA_963585895.1 Sepioteuthis lessoniana
ACACACATATATATATATATATATATATATATATATGCACATACCGGATATATATATATATATATATATATATACATATATATATATATATATATATATATATTGTCATCCACAGACAGACTGTTTCGATGTATGACAACTCTTCTGTGTGGCTAGATACGCAGGACGCTTCAAGCTGGGATCGAAACCCGTCTAACTTTACGCTAGACTTGGTATCATTCCGTTCAAAAGAGCAGTGCATTCTCCTTTTGAAAATATGAGAATTAATACCTTGTGAAAAAAACTTTTTATTGTTAAAATTTACAGGAAACTTTTGAACATGCCTAATATATATTTTCCAATGTGTTTTCAACTTGTGCCAGTAGGCAATGTTTTATTGTACGTGAAAAATTACAATTCTAAATTCTGATTTTAAAAGTTGGTCCCTTGGCTCAATTTTCCGACAGTTCCGTGCAGAAAGAATTGTATCGGTCATAGGAACGTTTGGTATGCTTTTATGTACATATGTACCCCCCACTCCGTCTCTCTCTCTCTCTCTCTCTCTCTCTCTCTCTCTCTCTCTCTCACACACACACCTACTGATAACACAATATTTTCAATATTTAGAGTAACGATGAAAAAGGATAAAAACGCATGACTATGAGTTTCACATTGCTGATCGTCAGGTGAGCCGGTCTTTACATGTCTTTCATATCTACTATATATGACGTTAACAATACGAAGCAATATCAGAATATTTTCAACTATAAAATCGAATTACATACATACATACATACATACATACATACGTACATATGTATCTATAGATATAGATATAGATACCTACATACATACACACACACATATATATATATATATATATATATATATATGTATCTATAGACACAGATATATATAGATATAGATATATATGTATGCATGTGTGTATATGTGTGTGTGTGAGTGTGCATACTGATATAATAAAAACCGGTTTAAAACTCAAGAATCTATTTCGGATTGCTGATCCTCAGGTGAACCAGTATCCACATATTTTACATATTCTTGATGGTATCGATACTGACTTACCTGAGGATCACGAATATGAAACTCAGTCATTAGTTTTCATCCTGTTTTTTTAATTATATATATATATATAATATATATATATATATATATATATATATATATATATATATATAATTCTTTTTTATAGTTCGACATTGTTATACATATAAGCATTGTAAAAATTTTACTGATTAAAAAGCTTTTAGAATGTAATTTTAGTCATAACTGTAATTACATATGCCTGCACACAGGCGCATGCCTGCACACACTCAAACTATATATATATATATATATATATATATATATATATAGAGAGAGAGAGAGAGAGAAAGAGAGAGAGAGAAAGTGAAAAAGAAAGGCAGACAGGGAGACAGATGCATATGATAAATTAAACAGAAATTAATATAAAGAAATATGTGTTGTTTGTGTATGGTTCTTTATATTATAAATCATAAATTGTAAACAGATGTCTACATCTATTTGTAAATAAAAATATGCCAACATCCACAACATTCACATATATTTATTAGATTTTAACCTCGGTACAGTTTCAGCTGAAGTAGTGGTGTGTTTTTCCCGGCAACAGTAACTGATGTTCGAATCCAGGTAAAACTGAAGATATCAGACAAATATTTGTTGACATTGTCAGTTGTCATTACTATCTTCAGTTCTCTTTCCTATTTTGCTCAATGGACGTGCAATTGATATTTAAACAGATCTTATAAGAACGACAAAAAATGCATACATACAAAAGCACAGACAAGTACGAATCAGTAAGATCGTAGTCAAACGTATAATTATTAACTGAATTTGGCTTTGACATTTTTTATATAACGCGCAATCACTATCATAAGTAGTTGCCTTTGATACGAAGTAAATTTACAAGGAATAAGATAGTGGAAAATTAGATATTTCTTGTATAAACAAAACTGATATATATATATATACGTGTGTGTGTGTGTGTGTGCGTGTATGTACGTGTGTATATGTTTGCGCAGTCTTGTGATGCGTGTACGTGTGTGCGAGAAATACACAAAAAGTATATTCTATACACAAATGCATAGCATGAATAAATATATACACACAAATATATGTAAGTCAATGTGCAAATGGGTGAGACTCGTCTAACACAAACGTAAACTAAGTTTCCATGGATTTGTGGAGATTTAAACCTTAATTTAAACCATAGTCATTATTATTATTATTATTATTATTATTATTATTATTGAGTTGGCAGGTTGGATAATAAGTACTTGTTTTCATGTCTACAGTTCGTTATTTTTCAGAAATCTTTTAATTGCCTGACTGTCACAATTAAGGTCGTATTTTGTGTTCAATATCTGAAGATAGTTGGAAATAAATGGAATCAGTGTTGATTTCTTTTATTTCCGACTATCTTCAGATATTGAACACTTTAATCTCTTATCTCTTAAAGCGTTGTCATTTAATTTATATATATATATATATATATATATATATATATATATATATATATATATATATATATATATATATATATACACAAGGTACTTAAAATGTATTAAAAATGATGGTGATCACGTTGAAGTGTGATAATCAAAAGTACATTAAGATTATAACTTCAAAAGTTGAATGATTACTCCCTTTTGGTCAATGTTTTCATCATTTGTACAACGTCTTTAATAACATTTGAAAACTATGACAGAAATATATGAACGTTTTTCATATATATATATATATATATATATATATATATATATATATATATATATATATTTATTTATTTATTTATTTACTTATGTACGTATATAAATATGTTCTCATCCGATCCGACAATTGCATAGTTTCTTACCCCAAAAGATAAAAAATGGAAAACTGAGTCGCCCCCAAAAAGTGAGGAAACTACAATTATTTTATGTTTTATCCTACTTTACAGGCCGGTATTGAGGACTTTTTGATTGTTTGAAATGTCCTTAATATATTCATATATATATATATATATATATATATATATATATATATATATATATATATATATATATATAAGCACTTTTATATGAAACTAAACACACACAAACTAAGGATGATATGCACTGAATATATCGTTTTACATATACAAATATAAATATTTGTTTACTATTACTTTGAGACCGTTAAGGGCATTTCATCTTTACAGATTTTGAATTTCAATTGTTAAATTTAAATATTTACGAAGTGAATCCCTGAAATATTAAATAATCTTTAATTCTGAGTAAATCCTTTCTGATAAGAGCATCACTATTTGTTTTTGATTATGGTAAATTTTTTACCTGTTAAAAAGAAAAATTATTGAAATTAAAAAAGTTTTTGATATCTTTTGCAGCTCTCTCTTAACATAAACCAGCATTTTCATCTAAGATGTTTTCTGAGACAGAAATGAACATCCAATGAGACCTTAAATTCCTTCAAAGTAATTCCCTTTGTATTCAACAGTTTTCCCTTGGTCGAATCGTCTCTAAAACTCATCTTTTAACATGATGTGAAGATACGCTGTTGAATCTCTCCGTCCAGAGATCTTACCACTGAGATGAATTTTCAGTTTAGCAAACAAAAAAATGTTGACGAAGCTACTTCTGACGTTGGCATTGCACTTGCACTAATCTGTGTTTTGCCAAAAACTGCTATTCCTAAAATATCGATAATGCTAAATATTTTTCTAAATTTGCAGTGAGTCGTCTAAACGAAGTTTTGATGTATGGACAGCAGCCTATCCGTTTACAAATTATACTTTTATTATGTAGATTACACAGCTGTTCCCCGCACCTTCATTTAAATCTTAAAATCTAAAATTAGAAAAAAAAAAAAAAAAACTTTACCTAAATACCCTTTTTTTCCGTAGAAACGTGTACATATTAATAATAGAATTAGTGTTAATTTGGCCTGAAGTAGAGTTGCGTAAATTCAAATTTTCAAGTCCGTCTCGTTTTGTAAACGATTGGTTAAGATCATTTCCGCTGTCTGTTTTTCCTTGAAAACAGCACAATAATATTAGTTTTTATCTAAATATTCTTAAACATTAATTTATGCATACTAATATGTAAATATAAACACACAGACACATACATATATGTATTTAACCAACCTCTCTACACGAGCAGAATGTGACACAGGGTCAATTTTTAAGCGGATGTTAACAGGTTTGAATTCAGAGTTTTTCTTCTCCCAAACCAGTTGCTACAACAAGGTTAAACAGCTTCTCCTGTCCCACTATTTAGCCCTAAATGGAAGGACAAAAGTTGTATTTATATCTTCTGAAGAGTATTAGCACTGAATGAAATACAAATAGCCGCGTTCAGGATTTGAAATCTGATCGTCATATTCAGTTCCTACAACGATAACCATTACACTACGATCGCCTCCTCATATATATATA
>OY757904.1:78579985-78602485 GCA_963585895.1 Sepioteuthis lessoniana
TAGATTTTAATTTATTGGGTTGAAGATGAAATGAAAACTGTGAGAAAATTTTTTTAATTTCCACAAAATAAAGTAAAATTCGAAATTTAAACAAATAATCCCAATCAAATGAAATGGAAATAAAAAAATGCATTTAATTTGTCAAGTAATGAGTTTTAGCTAATGGCATTTTTTTAAATATTGACACGTTGAATCATTTGAGAGTCGTTTGCTGCCATTATCTTTTCATTCAACCATACAAGATCTGTTCAGAAGGTAGCAAGTTATTTCATAATAAGGAAAAAAAGAAAAGAAAAGAAAAAAGGCAGCCTAGGGTAATGGCGTTTTAGTTCTCTTCAAAGTACTCCCTTAGGGGCCAATAACACTCTTATTACAGCATGCCTTCCACTTTTGAAAAAAAGCTTCTTTTTATGGGTCACTATCAACCCCCACGCCACGTTATTTTTAATCGCTCCCTCCACGACGTTTCAAGTGTGGTTGTAGCCGTGAGGAAAGAGAAAATACACAGGAAGCTAAATCTGGAGTATATGTGGGCTGAAAAACCTGGATGGTGCAATATTTTGCCAACAAAACCTGCTCCAGATGTGAAAAATATACTTTCTCGGGCACAAATAATACAACACCTACACTTTATATTATTCATCCAAAGGGTAACCCTATAAAATCAGTTCTATTTCTCGGCCCTGAAAACCTTGTAATTTTCAGCGCCCAGCATACTGTCTGTTGAAATTGACTAAATTATAGGGTAAAAATTGCAAATTCCGTTAACTAAAGCAACTGATTAAATTAATTAATTTGATTAATCCTTTATGGAGATTAAATTTAAGTGCTATTGCGATTTTTATTCATTCATATCTTTTATGAACGATCTTCAAGTTGGTTTCCAAAAATCAACACTCACGACGTTTGGGCTGTTATCATTTCTTATTTGAGCTGGCTAAACAATAACTTTCAAGTCGGTATCTTTCTTGAGTGAAAAGATCATGTGATTTAAAAAAAAATAATTTTAGTAGAGGATTGCTAGATATTTAATCGGCTATTTTTTCTTAATTCATATCAACTCTGATCTCTCAGATAAAATTAAACTGAAATTCTTCCAAACTGTAGCTGTGGCATTACTACTGTACGGTTGCACTATTCAGACTCTAACGAATCGTTTAGAGAAAGAGTTAGATGAAAACAACCCAAGAATAGTGTTGGCACTTTTGAACATATTCTGGAGACAGCTCACAATAAAACAGCAGTTGTACGGCCATTTACTTCCCATCTCACAGAACGAACAAGACATGCAGAGCACTGCTGGAAAAGAAAGGATGAACCCATAAGCGACGTTCTCCGTACGAATCCTACACAGGGACACACCTGTTTTGGCCGACTTATATTCATTAGCTCAGTGCTGACACTGGGCGTCGTCTCGAAAACTTACCAATGGCTGGTAGGGACAGATGGTGAGAAAGAATCATGTAGGCATGCTTTAAATGACATTTGTTTGCACGTTAAATATTTCTTTCTGATATTTTGTATTTATATATTATTAATCATTAATATATATATTGATAGATATTTCAGCACACACACACACACACACACACACACACACACACACACACACACACACACACACACACACATATATATATATATATATATATATATATATATATATATATATATATATATATCAGGCAACTGTAAACAGTAGACAAGGATTTGGCTGGATTTATAATGGAGCAGCAAAAGAGTTTCGGAAACGAAGGTTTTATTATCACAGATTTTCCTTCTAAAATAGATGTTACACGAATAGCACTATGTTGTCTTAGTTTACATAGGAATTAAAATATACGAGGAGAATAGATCTCTGAATCCAATGAAAAAAATTGTAAAAAGCCCGCATGTGTAATGAAGGGTTAAAATTGTGTTTAGAAAAGAAATTGTGCACAATTGGATTCCTCGAACAAAATAAGTTGCTAAGGATTGATACTAATGAAACTCGATTGGATTGGATTGGAGTGGTTATCTGGGTGGCGTAACGGTTTCAGGCATAGAATAATGGAATCACCAACACAGGTTCAATTTAGCCTAAGATATTTTTTTGCCTTGATATTGAGAAAGCATAGATCCATTTCTCTTTAACCTAGTTATCAGTAAAAAAAAACAAAACAAAAAAAAAAAACAACAAAAAAAAAAGGACACTCCAGCATTGGTGTGGCAACCAGTTGAGAAACACAAATCTGAAGACGGTATCGTAAGGACCATTCCTCTCCATTTCTTACTGACCTTGGATTAAGTCTGTCTCTTCAAGTGGAATAAGAAAAAGACCGATTACACACACACACACACACACACACACACACATATATATATATATATAAATCTCACCTCTTATTATCTTATTCTCATTTCTGAAAGTTTCATGTATCAACTAGGATATAATTATAAGTTTAAACTTAGGAGTAAATGCACAATGAAATTTACCAAACGTTCTTAGACGATTTCTTTATTCTCAGTCGTTTACTAAGTGTATGGGTGTGTGATTAATAATATTTGTAATAGTAGTAGTAATAGTAATAATAATAATAATAATAATGATATATATATATATATATATATATATATATATATATATATATATATATATATCCAGTAAGTGTCTCGAAGATTATGGATATGGAATATTCGTATATCGAGGATATGAGGGATTTCATATAATTCTATGGCAGTGTTCCATGTATGGCATTTATTATATGTCTTTCAGGATGTTTCTTCCATTTGAGTTTCATATATATATATGTGTACACATACACACACACACACACACACATATATATATATATATATATATATATATATATATATATATATATATATATATATATATTATTTTGTAGTTTTGAATCAATTTATTATTTGTGTCTAATTAATTTCAAAGTAAAACTTCATCGTCAGAGACTTTTTTTTCATAAATAAACATGATTTTGGAAGTTTACTTTTCTTCTTTTTTTTAAAAAAAAAAAGAAAAAATTGAAAATTCAACATCATGTTCATTTATAAAAAAATCTCTGACGATGAATTTTTACTTTGTAATTAATTAGACACAAATAATTATCATTTCACATTGTAATAGCCCTCTAAATTAATTCAATACAATAAAATAAAATAATTCGTTCAATGTTTCAAGCAAATCACAAAATTCTTATATATATATATATATATACCGGATGATATTGGCATGATGGTTAGTTTTCACCAATGGCCCGGAAGACCTGGGTTCAATCCCAGGTCGTGTCATACCAAAGACTCAAAAAAGGGTACTTGATGCTCCTTGCTTAAGTACCTTATAATGCTGACATTATAAGGTACCGATCAAGGGTAAAGTGGAGCAATCCTGGGAATAGAGTAGCAACCTCCCTTACACCTTGGGGTGGTAGCAATCGAAAAGGGAGCCTTGGGTCTCTCTTGACAAAGGTGACCAACTTTACTTTTTATATGTATATATACTATAGTGCTAGGCTGATATTTGAAAGTTATAAGTAGTAAGTCTTATTTATCTGACTCTCTTTCTTGTAAAAGACGAATCAATTTTTTAGGATTTAAAATCTGTTCTTTTATCAAAAGGTCAATTTTAGCTGTCATTAAACTCAACATTAAGTAACATAAATAAATTTTATCACATAACTAATTGGAAATAAATAAATAAAGAATTATCCTGTAATTAGCATTGATACTTCTCTTCCTTGAGAAATTATAATGTGCGCATAAAGCGTGAACATAGATCTCACTGTAGTCATTTTATTGCAAATCGTGTTAGAGATCTTATCTAATCCAAAATAGATATATTCTTAAAAAGAATTCCATGACTAAAATATTTGTAATATGATTTATACATAATTTTAAAAGTTTAAAAGGGTTAGATTTGCTGACTTTTTAGATAAATAAAAAAAACACACGAAAAAACAAACAAACAAACAAACAAACAAAAACAAAAATAAAAGCAAACAAAAAAAAAAAAAAAAACGAAATCAGCTGGGTATAAAACTCTAATCTTAACGAAGAGCCACATTAAGTTCCTAAGAAAAAAAAAAAAAACTCACAAAGAACGGCTTGCAAAAAATTGTCTTAAATTGCACTGATTTTTGGAAATTAGTTTATTTTGTTTTGAGATTTAAAGGATTGTTAGCTGATAAACGGAAATGTGTTAGTTAATTAACCCGTCCTCACTTTTCCTCCTTGAAATATTTAATTTGGGTGTGTCAAGGGCGTTTTATACCTTCGTTAACATAGCTTAGATTAAAAGAAATTTAGGTTGTGCGTTTTATAAAGATATTTTCATAAAACAAATAAAGGTAAATTAAAATGTTTCATATGGCCGATATGAAGCAGTAAGTTGTCTCATTTTCCACAGGGGCACCAAAAAGATTGAAATTATACTCGAAACCAAATATGAACATTTAAATAAATTTTGATCTATCTATCTATCTATCTGTTTTACTTCAAATGTTAAAGGCAGAGACTGTGAAAGAGACCAAGTCAGATGTGTTTGGCTTGGTTTCTTTATTTAATGGGATATCAACCTTCATTGGTTATTTAATGCCAAAGACATCCTTGTAGAAGAACAGTAGTGGCACTATTGGACCCACAGATGAGGACGTAAGGGTGTTCGTACGTTTCCTAAGGGATTTAGTCCGAAAGTGAACCTAATAGCCCAACTGGAGTTCTAACTCGCTTGTAGGAGTCCAGTACGTTAGCCACTGCCCCAGGGAGACTCCTGCAAAATGTCAGTTAGAGAGAGAGAGAGAGAGAGAGAGAGAGAGAGAGAGAGAGAGGGAGGGAGAGATGGAATATATATATATATATATATATATATATATATATATATATATATATATATATTATAGCGTACGTTATAACTAGCCTTGGCTACCCCAGCCTAATTTTTTATGGTAAGGTAACAAAATGTTCTTACACCACATTTGGTTAGGATTTACGTATGTTAACTATATATATATATATATATACACATATATTTTTTCATAATCTTACGAATTTTACCAGTTAAATATACACTGGGTTATGGAGTAGCGTCTCTGTATCTAAGTGTATCTAAGAGAAGTTCCTACCTGCCTACCTATCTGTTTGAGAATTTGTAGTCGAACCTTTGCTTTTATAGAATTCGAACTCCACATGCTAGCACCGGACCACAAATTAAACACGATTGAACTGATTGAACTGAGAAGTTAAGAACTTGAAACAAAGCGAATGAGATAAAATCAAGTTGGTGACGGTCGTATAAAAATTGTTTACTTGGAACCATTAGAGTCTTAGCATAATCATCACTTTTAGGATAATCATTACTACTACTGCCAATTGAACCAGCAACATAACCGCTAATACAACAACTATAAAGTGTAGAAGTAGTAGTCGTAGTAACAAACGATTTCTGGTCACATCAACAGAGGATTTTAATTCCCAGAGATAATGAAATCGAGTGTCGAAAAAGAAGATCGTAAAGAAAAAGCAGTAGGAATTCTTTATGTAATCGTTTGAGAGCTAGATAAAAAAAGAGAGATACAAATTAAAAAAAAAAGAAAAAAAGAGCCATAGGGAAGGACCCTGCCCAGAGGAGAAAAATGGAATCTACCTGACAAAAAAAAAAAAAAAAAAAATAATAAAGTAAAAGAAAAAAAAAAGGACGAAAGAAAAACAGGTATTGATTTATTTATTCTATTCATTCTGTGACATCGCTTCTGTTTTGTGTGGAGATATGTCGTTAAGGGTTGCCAGGGTTTGAGGGAGGTGGGTAGATGTCATTCTGTTGGACAGAAGGATGTGACATTCATCTTGTCGGCGCAGTGCGTACCTGATTGGTCAATCGATATTTGATCGCGACTGTCGTGTGTAGGAAAGTTCGATTACCCGCCAAATTCCATAAACACAAACAAAACTACGCGCGTACAAGCGCACCTGGCACAGTGTACGAAATTCCCCTATGTGAAAACATGGAGGATAATGTACTCGCCCGTTGTTTAAGAGGAAAAGGATATATATATATATATATATATATATATATATATATATATATATATAAAATAAATTTCACAGAGATATATATGTACACACATTTGTGAGATTTCATTTCTTTTTTAGCAGTGATTTAAGAAAGTGATTGAATTATTTTCCTGGTGAAGTATTTGAATTGTTCTTCTGTGAATAGATTAGTTTTACAACACACACACACACACACACACACACACGCACACACACACACATATATATATATATATATATATATATATAAACACGTATATATACGTAAGTTTGTGTGTGTATTTGGCGGAAAGTAACTTACTTGACGATCGATGACTTGAAATACAGAGATATGACTTGTTTTTTAATTCCTCATGATATTTCAACGTTGGAGTATTGACTCCACACTTTCGTCACTTTAAATATTCATGTATTCTCTGAGTTTTACTAATTTTTCGATCGTTTTTGATATCATTTGACGACAAGCAAATAACCTCAATTATATGTATATATATATATATATATATATATATATATATATATATACATATATATATATATATATATATATTCTATAACTGTATATATGTTTATGACCGCCTTGAAAATCAGTCAACGTTATCTGGCCTTTCACATGTCCTCGAATACAGCTACGAAAGAAATACGCAGCTATTTCTAACGAAAAAACCTAAATATATCAAGGTACTAAAGAATGTAACTGCTTCGTCAATAATTTATTTTGTTAATACATAATTAATAATAATAATTATAATTGAATATAATTATAATTAATTAATATGATTGATCTTCCTTTTATATTTCATTCCTTTTTTTATCTTTTTTGATTTCTTTATTTTTTACTGATCTATCTATCTATCTATCTATCTATCTTCCACAAATCCACAAACACACAGATACACACACTTTGATCTCTCTTCTGCTTACTTTTATTCAAACACATACACACACACATACACACACACACGCGCAAATATATATGCATGTGTGTGTATGAATATATTCATGTATAAATGCATAAAAAGGAAGATCGATTATATATATATATATATATATATATATATATATATATATATATATATATATATATATATGTATTATAGATAGATCGTATTATCAATGCAAACATTCATACTTATATATATATATATACGTATGAATGTTTGCATTAATAATACAATCTATCTATCTATCTATCTATCAAATGAGTGGAAGAGAGAGAGAGAGAGAGAGAGAGAGAGAGAGAGAGAGAGAGACAGACAGACAGACAGACAGACAGACAGACAGACTGGGTGAAGAGATGCTGATTCTGCATTGATGACATTTCTTATACGTATATTATTATAGCTTATATATATATATATATATATATATATGTATATATATAATCTCTCTTCATATATATTTTATGCATATATACATATATACATACATGCACACATACATATATATTTGTGTGTGTATGTATATATATATATATATATATATAGAGAGAGAGAGATAGAGAGAAAGAAAGAGAGAGAGAGTGAGAGATAGACAGATAGACGGGCGCCATTAAATCCTGGACGACTCTGTTTACACTTCACAGAGCGTTAATACCCCTGGGAAAGGTATGAATTCAACTCTTCAGTCATTGATAAATTGGGTAGACTCAGCTCTTTGATTTTGGTATAGCAACGAGTCTAGGAGAAGGAAAACTCTGAATTAAAACCAGCTAAACTTAACTTAAAATATCTCCTCATGTTACATCCTACTCATTCAGAGCGTTTGGTGAATACATACATACATTTATATATATGATGTGATGTGTGTGTGTGTGTCAACTAAAAAAACAACAACAACAACAACAACAACAAAAAACCTCTCTAATCCACAATGGGACTACCTTGTACAGTCTCAATAAAAACATATTCATAAATCTATTTGGTTCATTTGATGACATGTCAACACCTTATGTGTTATCTAACGCCAAAATTTTGATCAATTTCTAAATGTGTTATTATAATCCTAACTATTTATATTTTTTTTTGCTTTTAATAATTATTTGTTTATTCACAGTTATATGGTTTCAAATATTCCTTTCTCATACACATAATTTACACACAGTTATATTTAATACTAATAATTTTTAAACAACAATATTGTTTCAAGAAAATTCCTATTTAATAACAAAGATTTGTTCGCACACATTTATATGGTTTCAAGTATTTCTATCCAATACTAATAATTTTCAAATATCTATTTGCTTTATAGATAGGACCTTAAAAAGCACAAAAACTTCAGTTAGTTTGTGACGTTGCAATGGCAATATAAGTCTCCTTTATCATAGTTCGAGAACAGGAGGCTCACCTCCAGAATATATCATTTTCAAGGGGGATTCTTACACCACAGCAGTTGATCCAGTTGGACAAATGAAAGTATACGGGGACAATAGAATATGAGCTTATATGCATAAAAAATGTCTGTTGCATACAGAAAATCATATACACATATGTAAGTTTATCTTGCAGGTCATTATTCTGTTTCTATTCTCAATGAGAATCTCATTAGTTTATCTTTGTCTACTCAGAAGTGTGTGTGTGTGTGTGTGTGTGTGTTTCTGTGCTTATATATATATATATATATATATATATACTTGAGAAAAATATAGCGCATTTCTTAATCTATTCAATCCAGATGTCAAACGACTCTTACGGATCACTAATAAAATTAGTAGAAGTGAAGTGGCTATCTCATTTAATCAAACATGTTTAAAAGAGAAAATGGCGTCTGGGTATACATATATATAAATACACACTAATCTGATGATCAAGAAACTGAAACTGAAAGTTGAAAATTTTTTTCACTTATGAATATATATATATATACGACGATCATTAAATAAGTTTCCAGACTTTTTTCGTATGGGCACTTTTATTGATAGTACACACATAAACCTCTTGTCCCCTTCAAAGTAATCTCCTCTGGCTGCAATGCACTTGTTGTACTGTTCCAATAACTTCTGGAAGGCTCCATGGAAGTCCTCTTGTGTGAGCATGACAATGATCTTCGTCACAGCCTCTTTCATCTCCTCAATTCTCTCATAACGACAGCCTCTGAGCTTAGGGAATAAACAAAAGTCTGGATTATAGGGAGGGTGAGGAACTGTGTTGATGCCCATATTGGTCAAATAGTCTGTGACAAGGATGGAGTTTTGGACTAGTGTATTGTCCTGGTGGAAATGCCACTGACCCGATTTGAAGAATGCTGGCCTCTTCCGACGGAATCTCTTTCTGAACTCCCTTAAAACCTCAACATAGTAACCCTAACTCTAACCCTTTGGCCACTCAAATCTGGTGTATTGATTTACTCCTCCCACACCTCTCATCACCCCTCACAGACTCCCTGCCTTCCTTGAATCTCTTATGCCACTCAAAAACTGATGCTCGATTCATGTAAGATGGTCGAAAAGCAGTCTGAAGCATTTCATACGTTTCTGTGGCATTTTTTTCCAAGTTTAAAACATAATTTTATTGCATATCGTTCTTCTAAAGTGTCCTCATGTCCAGATTGCATTTTTGAAATTCACCAGCTGTGACAATCAGGTTTTAGTAGGGTGTATTCCAATTCCTGCTGTAGCTGTTGATTTGAACCTGAAATCATAAGAATTGGTCAGTCATCTCATTATAAGTATAGCAATAACATAGTGAATTTTCAAGAGTCTACGACAATTTTAAATGCCTGTACAAAAAAAGTCTGGAAACTTATTGAAGGCCCCACGTATATATATATGTTGAGAGAGAGAGAGAGAGAGAGAGAGAGAGAGAGAGAGAGAGAGATTGCAAGCTTTTTTCTTTTATATAAACAAAATAGGCCTTCTGTAGTGATTAAGCTACTTATAAGATTCTTTCTGGTACCAAGAGTTTAAAAGCTGATTTTCAAGATAGGTTGAGGTATTAGCCGTCTTCTATGAAGGAAATCACTATTTCCTTTTATTGGGACTTCATGTACATCTGCAGGAATTTTCTAAGTGTTGTAAATATCCCTCTCCCTCTGTATATATCGATGAAAATGTTTACGCACACAGCCACGTGTCTATGAGAGGATCCAATTTCAGTAGCGTTTCTTCTGAAGTCTCACTGAGAATAACCGGCACCATTATTGACTTGTAAATCAGCGAACAAACAGGCTGGATCTAAAGCATCATGCATTCTCCTTCACACAAGAATTCGATGCACTTCCCCAAAGTGCCAGAAACGTGATCCGTTTGATTCGTTTCTGAACTTAATGACATATCAACCTCCGAGGGTTATTTAACGCAAAGCCATCCATGTAGTAAGACTGTAGGGGCACTATTTAACCTATATCTGGAGAGATAAAGGTGGTCATACCTTTCCCAAGGGTATTACACACAAAGTGAAGTAATAACGCGGCTGGAGTTCGAACGTACTTGCTATGATACTGCAATCGAGCACGTTAGCACCTACCCCATGAGGCTTCCCATCTTTCATTTGACCAGGTGACACCATGCCATCATTTCACTGTCCAATGGTGATGTTCCCTGATTAAAATGAGATGCTGTAAACGATGCCGTGCTATCAATAATGGTATCCCTCGACTTCGAAATCTCATTGAATACAACGTACATCGTTCTGTATGTTGACTGATGAGCTGGGAAACATTGAATTGGGATAGAATTTGATACCACGTTCCTGCCATTGAGAGCCACTATTTTTGTCAGTCGTCAGTTGTAATACATTTGCATAACCAGTGGACGTCAGATGTTTTTAAATGCTGCTAGTTTCTGTGTGGATATATACCTTTACTAATGTTACCCGAGATAAACCTAGAGTAGTTAGCAACTCGGAGGAAGTCTGCCCAAAGCAATCTTCCTCTGGTCAAACGGTATTGGATCCTGTCCGTATCGTAAGACTGCCGCAGCTGCATTTTCTCTTTTCTTAATATGTTTATATGGTTGGTTGGTTGGTTTTTATGGCATATCAACCTTTGTAGGTTATTAAAGCCAAATCCTGCTTATGCATGTATTGCGTATATATGATTTATAAGCAAGTACAGATAAATGGTCAGCCATTTCTATTTATAATAATTTAATTCAATGCAAGTCATTTGTTTGCTCACAGTTTAAATGTCAAACAGTTCTATTTGATCCATAGATAGGACCCTATCAGGTGCTACCACTCTGAATCACAGTGGACTTGGGTGCAATGGCAATGAAGGGGTACTCCATAAATCCAAGGTTGGAGCCTCAGTATCAGTAGGTTTAGTGTCATATCCAGGAGACTCGTTGGGAAATGGAGTCTTACTCCATGCATAGATGTAGTCCGTGTATTCTACAGACATAGCGGAAAGTGACAAGTAGAGAAAGACGAATCGACCTGCTTTATGGATGTCTTTAATTTTGGGTCACGTAATTTACCGTATAGCTTACGCTGCCAAAAGCAGTTCATTGAAAAGTCAGAATAACTACTTTATTCTAGATTAAATCACTATAGACACAGAATCAAATCTATCGATCATAACAAACTATTACATACAGAACAACATTTCCTCTCAAACAGCTCTGACTTTGACTGAGATGCAACATTCATTATGATAGAAAGTATGGTAAAAAACGCATTGGACACTATCACGGCGATAATAAAAACACAGTATGATAAATGGATAAACTTTTCCAAACACTTGTTCCAAATGACTTCATCATCAATTTAAACCATTCTTAAAACAGCGGTTTGATTTAGAATGGAGAAATAGTATGCCACATGAACACCTAAATTAACAAATTTCAAAGTCAAATATTTGACTAGTAGATCTCTCTGTCAGATGTTCACCATTACAAGAATAATTAGATGGTCTCTTCAAAACACTTAGATGCTAAAAATATTTTTCATTCAATGAATGAACATTCTATTTCATCAGGTAATTTTACTGATTTCGTGGCTAATCAACGCCTTTAAAAAAGGCTTTAAAATTTTTTTTTCGAAATGTTTTTTCTGATGACTTAATTCGCGCTCACGCATTAGAAAGAGGAAACAGAATAATTAAAGAATAAATAACTTCAATGATATATTCCGATTTGCTTTATCACTTTTATCCATCTCATATATATATATATATATATATATATATATATAATGATTCATAGACAGACTGTTTCGTTCTATCACAGCTCTTCAGTGTGTCTAGACCCGCGAGATACTTCAAGCTGGGATCGAAACCTTGCTGAATTTCTTTACTCAGATATCTTACCCCAGTGCTATCGTTAATCTCAACATAAGCGAAGGGAGTTTTGGTATATATTCGCATGTACGCTATCGGCTATTGGAGAGCTCAATTCAAGAGAAGAGCTTTGCATTTACACGTATGTGGTAGCCGGCAATTCCTCGCTTGAGTGCTCAGACCCACTGGTGGGAGTGGGAGCGTATATATTGTCATCCACAGACTATATATAAGTAACTAGATAAATAACGTTTGGAAGCGCAATTTAAGCGTAATAACAAAACTTAATTTGATACTTGGCCAAATGAGAGAAAATGGAGGATAAGAATATTATGTAGCTTCATTGTTTCAAGTTATTGAATTCTACGATTAGATTAATTTGTTAATAATAAAAGGCTGGGGAAAAACTGAATTGAATAGAATGATACATGGAAATAGAATATTGTTCTTTTAAGGAATGTATTTAATTTGGTTTCTTTGTTTAATGGTTTATCAACCTTCGTGGGTTATTTAATGCCAAATGTTGAAGAACAGTAATGGAACTTTTCAATCCATAGTTAGGTAGGTGATAAGTATGTTTGTACGTTTTCAAGGCTATTACTCCGAAAGTGAACATAATAGAGCGACTGGTGTTCGAACTCGCTTACTACGATGTTGCAGGTGAACATGTTTGCCACTACGCCACATGAGTCCCCTTGAAAGTATTTGAGTGTAAACCACATAGTTTAATAACTTATTTACTATTGATAATTGGTCATGACTTTCCAGAAAGAATATTAACCGAGAAACACGACGTTAATTTTTTTTCTGTGACATTGACTTTGAATCTTTTAATTGAATATCATATGTTCATCGTAAAGGAATTGAACATTAGAACTCAGGCTATTTACCAAAGTTCTCAACTGATATAGCTTGTAGAAAGCTCATATCTAATGCAAATGATTGCAACACGGACATATTAATAACCAATCAATTGTCAGCATCTAAATCGAAAAGAAAATTGAATTTACGTCCGTGCTTACAAAGCAGAGAAATAATAGATATTCTTAAAGATATTCTTAAATTAGAATTTTAAAGAAAAGAGAAAAGACAAATCAATACACTTTATAATAGATTTGAATTTTGAGGTTTTTAATATGCGAAACTGTCATAAGACGTTCACTTAGGAAAACATATTTTCCATTATTTATACAATATCTTAGAATATGGACACAAATACACACGCACAAATACATGTCCCCGACACACATGCATGAACTCACACTTACGCACAGACATACACATACGCATATATGCGTTTAATATATAATTTGAGCCACGTGTTTTGTAACAGATATTTATAAAAAGTTAATTCATATGAATATATATTTACGATTCAAATATTACTACTATCTTAAATCTGCCTGGAAATATAAATGTGCATTCTTATTTGATAAGACGACCTTGAATTATTTTAATGACTGAGAGTGTTATACATATAAAATGGAAGCAGAGATGAACTCATAAGAGATGTACTCTTATGGATCCCCACACATGGCCGCGCAAAAGCAGGGCGACCAGCTCGAATGTACATTCAGCAGCTATGTGAGGATACAGGATGTTGTCCTGAAGACCTACCTGGGGCGATGAACGATAGGGAGGAGTGGCGAGAGAGGGTCAGGGATATCCGTGCTACCAGTACGATATGATGATGATGATATATGTATATATATATACCCCTTCAAGCTGGATGCGACACAAGGTCACTTTTAAGCGGAGTTTAACAGGTTTCAATTCGGATTTTTCTTTCTACTTAGTTTCCACGCTAAGGTTGAAGAACCCAGTCTTCCCTACTATTTTCTCATAGCTGGAGGGAGAACTATTGGAATCATAGCTTTCCTAAGCCTATTAGCACTTTTTGAAATGTAAACAATCTCGTCCAGAATAGGTATAAAGTGGAAAATATTAGAATTATGAACTCTCAATAACTATAGACGAAACTTCATGTACTAAACTTCAAAAGTTCATAATACAAATATTTTAGTGATATATATATATATATATATATATATATATATATATATATATATATATATATCAGATAAATAACAGAGAAGATGTATCATGTTGTTCAATTTTGTTTACAATGAATTTTTATAGGGAATTAAGTACAAGTAGGGATAGTAAAAAATATGGTTAATTCAAAGCGCTTTCAGCTTATGTATTAACTGTTTTCAAGATGTTTTGTAAATTCATATCAACCTTTTAGTCGTACTGAAATTTATGAAATGTATGTCTTTAATACTTATTGTATAGATTTTCATTAGATTATAAAGAAATTTTATTGAAAAACGGCCTGAACATTATGGACATGTTCGAAAGAGATGTTAGATTGTGTTTTCTAACTTTTCGAATTGATACTTCTTAATTTTGAGTCTCATTTTACTATTCGATCTGTGTGTTTGTTTGCATTGTCAATCATTATGTTCCTTCTTGGGGATGTTGGATTTCCGGGTTGGTTTTAGAGATTTTGAATTGGAACTTGGGTCAGAGAAATAATAGTACGATCATCGATACAAGCTCGAAGTTGTAGTGCGTCCAACGTATGCGTTGATAGTTTCTTTTTTTGTTAAGAATGCACTGTCTTGTTGGGCAAGTAAATTTATTAACAAAGTTGATCTTGTAAATTTAAGAGTTTTCGTGGGCTGTCATTATGGTTCATGACAGTTAGCTACTGCATATAAGTCGAAGAAAGTGTTTGTAAATGAAATCCCTTTATATCGAAAATCTTACAGGATTATTAAATTTTCAAACATATACCTGGATCCGATACTTGGTGTTAGTTGTTGATTATGGTCAGTAAAAACAATTTTTTGCGTGTTTATATATATATATATATATATATACACGTATATTATCTATCTATCTATCTATCTATCTATTTACACATCAGTAATTCTGAAGCGTATTATGCATTTATTTTTCAAAACATAAATGTATTTTGAAAAACAGTCTCCTTCCGTAAGAGAGATAAATATTGATCATATAAATCAAGCATTATACATGAAAAAATTGAGCTATGTGATCTATGTAGAAGCATTGGGGTATATGCGTTTACGAACCTGGAGATTATCAATATTTGTTGTGTAAAATAAAATCTTTTTCTTCATTAGAATAAGAACTTGTTGAATTTACGTATATATGCGATCAAGAACGTTTGTATTTAGTAACATTCAATTCCAAATTAAACACAACAGTTATATTAGGATGACAGTACTAAAATTCAAAATAACTTTCAATAGTCCTTACTCTTTAGGAAACCATTGAAAAGTATCTATCTATCTATCTTCTTTCTCTCACTTTACCCCCTTCTCTTTCTCTCTCACCCTTTCCCTATATATATATATATATATTTATATATGTAAGAGACATGAATAAATGGGAGGCAGAAACTATGTCGGAGCAAGGAAATATTGCTTATCCTTTTTTCATAACAAAAGTATTCCATCATGAAATATTGTTTTAATAAAATCCTAGTGGAAAATAAAGTAATGTAATTCCTGATTTATTGAAAACATGGTTTTCCCTTTCCATTGTCTTGTTGCTAAGTCAGTCATAAAGCTTAACCAAGACACCCAGGACTGAGTGCGTGGGCGACTTGAAGCTACTAATTTTCAGTCTAATAAGGGAACGTTCGGTGCCGAAGAGATCAATGCCGCCACTTGTCACTTCTTGAATAATTCTTTACGTCTTCACATAGCCATAATTGTTATAATCAAATCCCTCGGTAAATTCACAGCATGACTTGGGAACAACACAAATGCGTCATTTCTTTTTTTGTGTTGTTCGAAATCTATCTATCTATCTATCTATCTATCTATCTATCTATCTATCTATCTCAGGGTCTTGTTAGCAGAATCTAGAATACGCAAACTGCACCTCCTGCATTGGAGTCAAACCGCCGAAAAAATCAGCGCTCTTGTTATCACACTAACTGCATCCAGTGGTGAGGTTCTGGAACTTTAGGAACTGTGATGTGAGCTCTATGGTGCCATTACTCTTAGCTCCACTTTGACCCGGAGTGACAGAGCCTGTTAGGGTACTATTTATGGGTCGAAAAGATCTTTGAAATGATGAATTTTTTATTTGTTTAAAATGATTGTGAGGATACATTGTTGTACCCTATATAACTGGAGACTGTAACTGTAAAACTGCCTATGGCATAAAATAACCTAACAATGGTTGAAATGTCGTTAAACCAACAATCTATCTATCTATCTATCTATCTATCTATCTATCTATGCATAAACAGAGGTTGCAAATCAGCGACAGTGCAAGGGAATGTTGCAAATACTTATTTCATAACACACACACACACACACACACACACACACGCACACACACACACACACACACACACACACATATATATATATAATAAATGTTTCAAGGCAACAAATCATCATCAGGTTCGAGTTAAACGCATTCTGCCAAGAACTTAAATGTGACCTTTGACCTCAGAGCTCATTCATTTGAACTATATATTTATTGGAATATACCTTTTTTGTGAATCCTCAGCAACATACATTCTGAGATGAAAACTAAGTATCTTGGTAAATCAAAAAACACATTAAACTATATTTTGTCGGAACTTGTGAGATAAGAAATGTCTTCAAGAAATTTTGTGATCTTTTGGTGGTTATGAGTCATACTACAACGAGACGATTTTTCTATTTTGCTTAAAAGTTTCCTACTTTGGTTTTGAAATGTGAACTGTGAATTTTTAAAAATATATCTATACTTAACACCGTTAATCAAAAAGATAGATACGGTTTATTTTACCAGATAAACATAAATAAATATTAGATATACGTTATAAATCATAAAGGTTTTGAAAAATATCCAATAATATGTTATGGAGTCCCATTAGTAACCACAGAAAAGCTGCTGGTCATATAACTATCATGGAATGATTGGCGGACATAAACAAAACAACTTCGGTTTAATATGATTTAATTTCCGTATGTTTTTTGTAAGTTGATGCAAAATCATTAGATTTAAATAATTTGTATGTTAATTACTAAACGATTTAACCAAACTTCTACTGGGTTAAGATTTTATTCAACTTGCGTGATGGAGATTTCAAGACATGATGAGAGAGTATCTGCGGATAAATACCAAAAAGTAATTTACAGTACAGTCGTAAATCTCGAAAAGAAACGACTCATTTCTAAAGATAATTGTTAATTTGTATAACTCTAGTATAAATACAAGTAAATTTTGGTTCATTTGATGCTTCATTCAAATCTTATGTAAATGAAAATGCAAATTTACCTTTTTTTTTTTTACATTGAAAATAAATTAATGTTTAAATTTCATTATTTAGAGCACAAAATCAAACTTTGAAGGAAATCATGACTCCTTCGTAGCTTACGTTAAGTAATTAAGAAATATCATGACTATCGAGGAACAATATTTATGCTTCAAAGCATGATTAATACCAAGTCAAATCAAACATATTCTAAGAGTGTCCTTTTTGTAGGACGTTGGAAATAAAAGCCGATTGTGGTTGATTTGTGTTCAGACCATTGAATAGGTATCTAAAATGTAGATGTGCTGCACTTTTATAACTACAATATCTGAACTTATGAATTAAATCTTGAAGATGTAAACAGTATAGATATAATAAATTAATCCTACGAAGGAATAATTGTTTTGGTGTGGAATCTGAAAGAGAATTGTGCAATATGGCTATCATAATGTGATAGATATAAGAGAAAGTTGGGAAAGTTGCAAGAAAATTTCTGACTTTGGTTGCTTGAGAAATACAGGGTGTCTTAATGTCCATGGGACCTATATGACTAACAATGTTGCGTTCTTTTTTGTTACAAATTTGAAAATAGTATATTATAACGACTATTAATCCTCGATCACAATGCCTTTAACAAGAGAAGAAAAAATATTTTGTGTTATTACTAAATTTGGAGACAAAAATCATACAAAACTGTCTCAAAATAGATCTATATGATAATGACTTATTACTGAGACAAGAAACTAAAAGAAAAAGATTGTATGTCCTGGAAGGTGATATATTAACAATTAAAAATATTGATTTGATGTCTCTAGCTCAAATGATGCCTTTTTACAGGACGTGCGATTGTCTCAGTAATCCTATTTACCAACCCCTCCGCTCGGGCAGGATATGACACAAGGTCAATTTTTAAGCAGAGTTTAACAGGTTTCAATTCAGAGTTTTCCTTCTCCTAGACTAGTTGTCTAACCAAGGCTGAAGAACCTAGTCTGTCCTACTATTTACCCATAGCTGGAGGGAGAATAATTGTATTCATACCTTCACCAAGGTTATTAGTACTATGTGAAATGCAATCAGTCTCGTCCATGATTTGAACTCGTGTCGCCGTGTCCATTTCCTACGACGATAACGATTACACCACGAGCACCTCCTCTCGGGCGATTGTCTCCGTGATAAATCATTATCATATTTATGAATTACATCTATTTTGAGACACCCGGTATTAGTAAAAATGAGTTTATAGATAACGTACAATTATAATGGCGCTAATTGTCTCTAAAGTAATTTTAAAACAAACCCAGGAAAAGTATCTCGAATTTCCTGTAATTGAACTGTGGTCAGAAAAAAAGTGTTGGAAACCAAAATGTCATAGTTTCGTTCTGATGCTTTGGTTGATTGGTTGATTGGTTTTACGGTATCCCAACTCTTATGGGGTTATTTAATGCGGAAGTTAGTCATTTACAAGCATTTATATTGCTTTGCGTGACTAATGAGAATCATTTGTAAATAATAACAAAAAATAACTATTCTTGATACAAATGATTTGCACACAGTAATATGATTTCAAGTATTCCTACCAAATACTAAAAGTCTTCAAACTGATCGGTTGGGACGCTAATAAATACTCCCATTGTTTGTTAGTACTTGTTAGGATCTCATCTCTTGGTCACATAAATCTATTTAAAATTAATCATATTCGATAAGGCCGAAACAACTGCACAAAAAATGTAAATCTGAAAGTACAATGAACATGATTTCCTAACCTCTATTCATAAAGTAAACCTCAATAGTATCAATCAATCAATCAGAAGAGAATTTTCAAAGAATAATTACCCCCCCCCCAAATAACAAGAATTCATTCTGTACAATAGAATAGAAAAATAGAATAATGAAACCATTTAATGACATCGAAATTAAAACAAAAACTATGAAATTAACGTAAAACCAACGTTTGAGTAGTTTGATAAATAGAAAAGATTCGTGGAAATTACATTATTGTTGCTTTTAATTGTAAAACAGCTCTTCGCAAATTCCTTAACAGAGCAGGTTCCTCAAAGGGACTGTTAAAAGGGTGCGTTAACGTATTCTGTGGAAATGTAGAAAAGTATAGAAGCGAGGAATCAACCATCTCTTGAAAGTTAGATCCGAAGAATATTAGTAATTTATTCGGAATCAGATTTAGAAAAATTAAGATTGGCCAGCTATATTTCGAAAGGGAAGAATTAATATGGGATGAGGTTTAAATTACAGAGACATAACCTCGATTTGAGGTGATAAAAAAGAAATAAGCAGCATACATTGCTATAACAGACACATGTATAATTCAACCTCGTATGTACTTTAACGCAGTGTGGATTTCTTTGCTACGCAACAAAGATTGGAGAGAATTCTCTCATATAGAAATATAAAAGGATCCTGATAGTTGTGGTTTGAATTTCCTGAGTGGCATGTGTTATTTAGAATGAATTGATCGGAGCAGTAAAATTTGGCATTTGTTCTTTTCTGTCTGTCAGATCGATCTGAAAAAGGGGGACTTTTCACTTTCTTTAGGGATTCTATACCTAAACAAGGCCCCTGAGTGATGGACTTTGACACTTTAGTAAACGAATTAGAACTTCAGTCGTACCGTTACGTTCACTTTCTCAAGAGAAACTTATCTATCCACCAAGCTATAGGTTAAATAATAACAGTATTGTTCTTCTGTTAGGATTGCTTTGGGTTTGAATAACCCACAAATGTTGATATGCCATTAAACAAAGAAGCCAAATCAAACTAAACCAAGGCTTTAAAATTTTGGCACCCTATATTTTTGCTCACCATTCAAACTGAGATAAATTTATCATCTACTAAATTCCATGGTATTCAAATATTTGTAGAATAAAATTAATTTCTGCTAAATTCTGCAATTGTTAGTGAAATGAGAGTTGTTTGTTTTAAGATCGAGAACACGCAACATCCTTTTTTGAACTCTATCCACCGAACATAGCTCAATGTTATGGGAGAGGGTCTTGCTGGAGCTTTCTCCCGGAACTTAAAAGTCGTCGATCGTCATTTCTGTTAGGAAAACGAAAGAAAGTAATATAGAGTAGTTTAGTTCCTACGTTTATTGATGTTTTAATAAAATCAGACCGGCTATTTCAGTGGGTATCCAACCATCGTTTCCAAGGTGGGGGAGAAAACTTCTTTTTTTTTTTTTTTGCTGAAGGGGTTTCTAAGTGTTTAAACCCTGAAAACTGTTTTGCAATGTCATTTAAAATCATAACAGAATCTCTCAGATCTTATGAGACGGCCTATAGCCAATCAGAAAGCGCTCTTAAGATTCCCAAATTTCGAGGCTTGCTTCAATACTCATGAACTTTGTGGCTTTTCAATTATCTGTCCGACATATTCACTATTTAGATCTTCACTAGACTCCTCTGCTCTCCAACTCCCCCATTCGTTGTTCTAGGTTCTTAAGAACGGTTTCGAATGTTCCATCTATGGTTGGAATAACTGACACGTTCATAGTTCCCAACTTTTAAAATTCTCTGGAAAATTCCCGATATTTTTCGAGGTATTTGATTTCTTTTATCTTAACTCTTTGGTCTGCTGGATTGACAAAGTCTACCAGCTGACACAGTTATTTAGTTTGTTTATTTGTTTATTACAGCAAAGTTTTGCTCTTCTTGTCGGGATTGGGGGATACGTTTTTATCTTAGAGTCCTTTATAATCTTGAGGTCTTATTTTCTAGAACATTTTCGTATGAACCATTGGTCAGTCTAACCGCTTGCATAATTCCTTATTGATCCTCTTCCCTATCAAGTCACCCCAACTCTTGTATTCTTTCTGAACTATTTCACTTGTTATATGGATTGCTGTTTCGTGTGGAGAGAGAGAGAGAGAGAGAGAGAGAGAGAGAGAGAGAGAGAGAGAGAGAGAGAGAGAGAGAGAGAGAGAGAACTAAATAAAAACCAAGGGAAAAGCAATCTCTCTCTCTCTCTCGAGAGAGATTGCTTTTCCCTTGGTTTTTATTTATTAAAACATTTGCAAAGTTCTTATGGCGTTATTTTGGCTGGTATTAATAATTATTAGATATAATGCACACATCAAACAGTTTTGGGGAAATGAGACCCGTTAATCTCTAAAAAATGTGAATACTTTCTATAGATTCGATTAGAATTAAAGAAAGGTTAAGGGAGATCGAAATGTGCTAAGGTTTTATGGCAAATATTTCCTTCTTTTTAATAAATATTTGTTAAAGCGGAGTTTTATTTCATTGAAAACCTCGACCATGTAAATCTGGTTTTATATTTTCTTTTTTGTACTTGTTATTACTAGTTGTTGTATATGTTTGCATTTCTATGCCATCATTAAGAAATTGATAACGTATTCATGTTAATATATAAATACAGAAATTATCGCTTTTTTGTTGTTATGGTAACACGATGTTTGCTTACTTCGTATATATCAAGCGCAGTGGATTTTCTCATTAATCAGTTCACCAATCTCTTTATAATCAAATATTCTGAAGCAGAAAATTATTACAAGCATTTTATCTATCTATCTATCAGAAATAAGTACAACCCAAATGATATTCTGAAATTTAAAATAAGTTAATTCGGTTGTAAACCAAAAATAGCAGAATTTCTATTATTCCTCGTGGAATTTTGGTTTGGTTTAGTTTGGTTACTTTTATTTAATGGCATATCAACCTTCATGGCTATTCAATGTCAAAGCTCTCCTTATAGAAGACCGGAAGAATTACTATTAAAACTATAGCTGGAGACACAGAGTTTCCATGGCCTAAAGTTTGGTAAGGATTAATAACTAATAATATCCGTTTTGATTGGAAAATAATATACTAAAAAGTATAAAATCCTGGTGTCTTTAGTTTAGAAAAAATATAAAATATTGTTAGGGGTATACTTATTTATGGGCAAAGCTTCTCACGAACACACACACTTGCATATTG
>OY757904.1:78604985-78614985 GCA_963585895.1 Sepioteuthis lessoniana
AGTTAGTTACATATACTTAACTGAAAATAAAGTGTGAATATCGGCAACTATTATAACGACTTACTGTCAAGTTACACTGAAAGCAATGGTTTCCACAAGGTCACCAAATTTAAGCAGTGAGGAGCCTATTTAATATCTCAATGGGTAACTACTTAAGCAAGAACAATTACTGTAAGCAATCTCAGCCTTATGTGCCATATCGAATCAAATATAAATGAATAAAAACACTCACTGTCAAGTCACTTTGATAGCACTAGTTCCCGTTAGATCACCGAAGTTATGTATAGATGAACCTGTTCAATACTTAGATGGGTAACCACGTATGCAACCTGTGTGTCACATCTAAGCAAATCTTAGTAAATAGCAACTCTTTAGATGATAGTATGTCAACAATATTAATCTTCGTTCTGTAATGGTTTGCAAACTGGTTTTGTTATTAATCATAAGTGGGAGGTATTTTCGGTCATCACTGGGTGCTTCATACTAATGTTCTTGTACCAAATTTAAGTGCTAGTGGCGCAGTAGCTAGCGTGCTGACTGCAACATCGTAATACATGAGTTCAAACTCCATTCAGGCTATTGCGCTGATTATCGGATCAATATCCTAATTCCTCCAGTTATGAGTCAAATAATACCACTATTGTCCTTTTACAAGGGTGGCTTTGGCATTAGATAACCCCTAAAGCTTTATATGCCTTTTAAACAAAGAAATCAGACCAAACTTAAGAGAATCTTAAGAGATAACGATCCTTTTTTTTTATCATTCAGAGTTTTTGGACTAATGTCTTCATTTTCATTGTTATATTCACGTTTCGGTCGATGTGTCCTCTGGCCTTCATCAGGTGCTTCTTATAGGATTCGGGAGCTAACATGGAACTTCAAATCACGTCCTTTATTTAATTCACGGGGGTTGCTTGCTCTGATTCCGTTAACCATAGGCTATCAAGTTTGACAAGAAACACCTGAAGAAGGCCAGAGAACGCATTGTCCGAAACGTTGTGAGTATAAGAATAAAGATGAAGACAATAGTCCGAAAACCCTGAATGATTAAAAATCATCAAGCTTCGTCTCAGAAATTCAGATAACAGATAACGACTCTGTTTAAGAGCATAAAATAACCTCTTATTTGCACTCCACAAAAAATACTTTAAAAATATCTGGAATTTCAAAGGCGAAACTGAGTTGACTTGATTTTACTCCGAATCTGTAGACTAGCAGTACATTTAACAGGCTAAACTGCATATAACTGAAATATTTGTGGGCACTTTGTGTAACGATAATCGTCGAGCTAAATAGAGAAGGTGATTCGAGTCCAAATCCTGGTCGAAGTTGTTTGTTTCATTTCGCGGTAATTCCATTGGGTAAGGCATAAATTAATCTATTCTCTCCCCAGTCATGGGTAAAAAGCAAGGCAGATTGAAATCTTTCACCTTGGTTTGAAAACCAGTCTTTAAAGAGAATGAAAGCTTGGTATTCAAACCAGCTTTACTCCGCTTAAAATGACCTTGTGTCACATCCGGTTTGGAGGGTTTGACTGAATATGCATACACCCCACTCAAAGAAAGAAACAAGATTACACACACATTGAGTCAAAAGTTACATATCTGCATTTGTCAAATCATTGAATAGGGATGAGAGTGATTCGCTTGTGTGGGATGTTTTCAAATATCAAAATTAGGTGTTTGTTATGCTTTTGTTCTTGTTTTGAAATCTTTATCTTTGTTTAGGTAATCAATCTAGGAGAAGAAAAACTCTGAATTCAAACCAGCTTTACTTCGTTTAAAAAACTGACCTTGTGTCACATCCTGACCGTGGCGGAGAGGTTGAGTAAAAAACATACGAGACGATTTGAAAAAGGAATCTCTCACCAAAGTTAATAAGTTTAGGTTGGCACAAGTCCGTAATAATAAGACAATATGTAACAATGGAATTCCTCGATCTAATAACACTGTATTGCTTCCCTTTGCACGTAGCCAGATATTAGCATGCTTTTAAAATCATTTATTTCGGAATTTTACTAACTATTTTACCATGTTTAAACTTCGATTCCATTGGTGTGCTTTCAAGCAACTACAGGGTGTCTCAAAACAGATGCAACCCATTAATATGATAATACATATCGCATCAAGTCATCTTTCATCTGACTCTTACAAAGCAATATTATCATTTCAGAAAAGTCAAACAGAAATCCAAGAGTAGAAATTTATTGACTTTATCTTATACTGCATGTGAAAGACCAAGTTCTTGGGGACGTCTTCGGGGGGGACTTTTTCTGACTCCTCCCGACAGAATCTCTCACAGCATCCACATTGTCAGGATGTCTTGCAGTCAACTTCCTGTCAGATATGGGATTTTCTACCTTGTTCTTGAGGTTATTCACTGACCTTGTGACTTGAAATTTGTATACCCAACGATAAATTTGGCTTTTTTTGTAATTTCGCAGGAAGTTTAACTTAACAATTATTTGTTAAGTTAAACTTTCCGCGAAATTTTGCTTGCACAGCTTGAATGATATTGTTTTCAAATAAGTACTAACGCAAAATATTTTCCTCTCTTGCCCAAGGCATTATGATCAAGACCAAGGATTAATAGTTGTCATAATATACTATTTTCAAATCTGAAACAAAAAAGAACGCAACACTATTATTGGTAGACTTATTAGCAGTCACATTGATCCCATTTTTTTAGACATCCAGTATAACGATTCAAGAATATAAATCATGATTTGCATAATTTGAAGAGACAGTGTAGAAATTCAAACCAGCTTTACTCCACATAAAAATTGACCTAGTACCAAATCTTGCCTGCAGCGTAGATGTTAGGTTAATACATGAATATTTTAGATCGTGATCAGATTAGGGAAAATGCAGAAGACAGTTGATGTTGTTCCCAGAAATTACTTTTTAAACTGGTTTAAAGTAGAAGAGGTATTAGGATGCGTGTAACATGAAACCAGCTGCCTTAGATTTTATAATTTCAGTAGTATCTCTGACCTTACCTATTCAGAAAGATGAAGTAATTGCTTTGTAGGGAATTGGTCTGAAGTGAATAGAAATCGCAGCTCAAATTTTAAATCATTATTGCGTTGCTAACCATTAGGGTAACTCTAAATGAGTTCATATACAGAAATCCACATATAGAGAACAACATATATATATATATATATATATATATATATATATATATATATATATATAATTACCCATTTACATTAATACACTCGTATTTATTTTTGTATCATAATAGTAACATTTTTTTTAGAAATTTATTTTCTGGTAATTTCTGATGAAGTAAATGGATGAGTGCCAGATTTGTTATAATGCTAGGAAATAAATCATCTTACACAATTCAAGGGAATTCACAAACAAAAAACATCGATGAAAGTTTTTACTATCAAGAAAGAAAAATTTGTCTACTCACACTTGAGATTATATATCTATATCTATAATCACACGCACATATATAAATATATAAATTATCTATTATTTTTTGGTATTCAAATACCTTTAAATGACTATGTTATAATCTTTGCTATCGTAAACACCCACACTTCGAAGATATTTGTTTAGTACGGGTTGGTTGTGTTTCGAATTACCCGTATCTGTTTGATACAGATATTTAATTTAGGCATCTGTTTATTTAGGTGTTTATGTGTCGATCTATAACTGTCCATCTTATTTCAAATATATATATATATATATATATATATATATATATATATATATTATGAACGAAATAACGGACACATAAACGTTAGTAATTAAAAAAGTGTATATGCCAACCGATCTCGCCCTTTTGCTCTCATCAGAAGATATTCATTTCGTGGCTGCTAACATCTCGAGACTGAAAGGTCTATGAATGCCAAAATAATGAATTTATGTGTGAATGTAATTTGAACATAGGCTGGAATATTTTGTTCAATTTTGCACGTGTTAAATAATTTCAAAGAATATTGAATAGGAAGATTAGTTTATAAAACGAAATGAATTTTTAAATAATGAATTTTTTAAAATGTCCACAAGTATTTGAAGATAAAAAGACAATTTTTTGTGTTGATTTCATTTATCTTTGGGTTTTCTTAGAATAAGTGTTTCAAGACGTAACATCCCTCTATCTTCATGGGTTTCATAAATTGATTTGGGGTTTAATAATTTTTCCTGATCTTCTCTATAATAGTGAATTAAGTGTCTGTTATAGTCTGCTAGGCAGAAATATTGTTCCATTGGAAGAGGTTTATTATTATTCAAAGATCTATCTATCTATCTATCTATCTGTATGAATTTGTCCTCAATTAACTGATGCATTCAAAACACCGACACGCACACACACACACACACACACACACACACACACACGTGCGTGCACGCCCGCGCGTGCACACGCACACACACACACACATTCACAGAGGAAAGATGGAACAAATCCTACTAGCGTACGGCATACCTAAAGAAACCGTAGCGGCAATAACGATTCTCTATAGAAACACTAAAGTAAAAGTACGATCACCAGATGGAGACACAGAATACTTCGACATTGTAGCAGGAGTACTACAAGGGGACACGCTGGCTCCGTATCTCTTTATCATTTGTCTAGACTACGTACTTAGAACATCGATTGACAAAATCAAAGAGAATGGCTTCGAACTGACGAAGAAAAGAAGCAGAAGATACCCCGCAACAACAATTACCGACGCCGACGACATAGCGATACTGGCAAATACACCTGACCAAGCCGAAACACTTCTGCATAGTTTGGAACGAGCAGCAGCAAGCATAGGCCTCCATGTTAATGCACACAAAACGGAATATATGTGCTATAACCAAACGGGGGACATCTCCACTCTAGAAGGAACCCCTCTTAAACTAGTAGACAAATTCACGTACCTAGGAAGCAGCGTCGAATCAACCGAAAAGGACATCGAAACGAGGTTAACGAAAGCATGGACAGCTATCAATAGGCTATCGACTATATGGAAATCAGACCTAACCGATAAAATGAAACGCAGTTTCTTCCAGGCAGCGGTCACATCGATACTGCTATATGGATGCACTACATGGACGCTAACAAAACGGCTGGAGAAGAAACTAGATGGCAATTACACAAGAATGCTGCGTGCAATCCTCAACAAGTCCTAGCGGCAACACCCAACAAGACACCAACTGTACGGCCACCTGCCCCCTATCACGAAAACTATTCAAGTTAGGCGAACCAGACATGCAGGACATTGCTGGAGAAGCAGAGATGAACTCATAAGAGATGTACTCTTATGGATCCCCACACACGGCCGCGCAAAAGCAGGACGACCAGCACGAACGTACATCCAGCAGCTATGTGAGGATACAGGTTGTTGTCCTGAAGACCTGCCTAGGGCGATGAACGATAGGGAGGAGTGGCGAAAGAGGGTCAGGGATATCCGTGCTGCCAGCACGATATGATGATGATGATATATAAAGGATGCACCAAGTAATTGGAACCAATTATATTTTACATATACGGTAAATTTTTTATATAATACAATATATATCTAGGACAATATATATATATATATATATATATATATATATATATATATATGCACCCTGGACAAAAATATAAGACCACCCTCAAAAATGAAAATTAGATATTGTTTACCTTTCTTAAATTATGAAAATTAGATATATGAAAGATAAACTATAAGACAATTGAATTTTAAATGTGAAGAAATTTTAATTCATTTTTTATATGTTTATTAGCATTTATGCTTTAATTTGATATTTTGTTTTGACTTAAATATCAGACCCATGAGCAGAACTATAAAATATAAAGGTAAATCTTTTATCTAATATTTTGTAGATTCGTTGTTAGCTTTGATAACCTCAAAAATCTGACTAGCCATACCATCAACTAGTTTCTGAAGTTGAACCAAAGGTATATTTTGCCATACGTCTTAGATTGCGTTTTTGAGTTCATAAATCTCTGAGTACTGTCAACCTCCTTCATAAACAATTGCACTAATCAAAATCCACAAATTTTCTATAGGATTGAGTTCTAGAGAGCGCGCGCTGGGGGATCAAGAAGTCTTATTTTTTGTTCACGCAAGTTATCCTTTGATATTGATGCCTCGTGTATAGCAGCATTATCTTGCTGAAAAATGTATTCTTCTCCACAAAGACGACACCCTTCTTGTGTGAGAGATGAAATTATTTAACACCTTCACGTCATCTGCTGCTTTTTGTGTGTCAGTAATTCTGAAAGCCATCAGGATCGTCTAAATTGAATTTCTTTTCGTCCGAGAAAACCACTTTTCGCCATTATTTAGCCTTCAGGGTTTGATATTGACGAGTATATACCAGTCATTTGTCTTGGAGTTCATAGTTAAACTTCGACGATGAATTCTTTTATCATACTTAATTTTTCGTTGTTTAAATGCATTCTAATTTAACATTCACAAGAAATTCCAATATTTTTGATGTTGACAAAGTTTTCTTTTTTACTTCGCGAACAATTCTTCTCTTGAATGGTGGTTATACTTTTTTCTGGCCTGCAAGTCGGTTTTCTTGTTCCATACTTATTTGGACTTATCAAGTAATTGTAGATAAACGGTTGTATGGCGTCCTAAGGCCTTCGAAATTTCTCTGAGATTTTCCGGCTATAAAAAATGAATTGAAATTTCTTCTTATTTTAAATTTAAATGTCTTTAAACTTATCTTTTATATATCTGATTTTCATAATTAAAAAATTGTAAACAACATCTTTTTCTTCATTTTTCAGGGTGGTCTTATTTTTTTTGTCCAGAGGTGTAAACACACACACACACACATACACACACACACACACACACACACACACACACACACACACACATATATATATATATATATATTTAAGAATGTTTCTAAATTACCTGATGCTCTCTCTCTCTCTCTCTCTCTCTCTCTCTCTCCCAAATATATGTATATATATATAGAGAGATAGATAACAAATTATGATATTTAAAAAGTTCAAAAGTAGCAATCATTCTGTTTTCTATGAAACTGCCCCCAGTCTTGAGGACCATTTCCGTTGTGACTGAATGTCTGAAGCTTGCGATTCTCGTTTATGGCCAACATGTTATTGGTATTTTCGGGTTCCTAGAGCCTATCCATCTTTCCAACACCCTAGAAGTCGAGGAGATTCTAATCAAGATGGCCAGGAGGCCATATGTTGGGGATGAAATGGTCATAAAAATCCTCAAGTCAGGAGTTGATATCCGCAAGTAACCCACATCCGATAGAGAACTCTATCCCTCCAGCATGCCATGCAATTGCACTACCCAACTTGCTGGGATTTATAGTTGATGAGGCTCGGCTCTTCTTGGATGAACTCGACCCTTTTTTTTACTCTGCCTGACAATGTTTTTCCTTTTGCAACGAATGACATCCGACCCCCTGAGGTTACTAATTTTTTTCTGACTTTGAGTTCAAAAGGTCAGGTCACTTGTATAAAGTTGGCTATCTCCGATTGGCTGTTAGAACAACGAGAACAGCGTGCTTTTTATTTACTGGGTCAGGTTGGAAACCGCTATATTAAAGCGCTCCAAAACTATGAAAGTAAAATGACGATCATAAAATTCAGCTAATCTGTTAAACTCAGCTTAAAAAAATAGACCTTATTTCACATCCTGCTTATGCGGAAACGTTAGTATGGAGGCGCTTGTAGTGCAATGGTTATCGTAATTGGAAATGTATACGATGACCTGATTTCAAATCCGGAACTAGTCTGTTTTCGTTTCACATAGCGCTAATACCCCTTGGAAAGGTATGAATCTAATAATATATATATATATATGAATATATATACATGTATATGTATGCGTGTGTGTCTGTGACTGTTTGTTTCTGTGTATGTGTGTGTGTAAACTAATTTAGCTTATATATATATATATATATATATATATATATATATATAAACTAAGATATGGATAAATAGCACAGCAGACAAGGCTCTTTAACTTTGGTAGGGCAACCGGTCTAAGAGAAGGAAAACTGGATTAAAACCTGTTAAACTCGTTCGTAGGGGTTGGATGTATATATACATATATATATTGTCATACACAGACATACTATTTCGTTGTATTACAACTCTTTAGTTTGGCTACACTTGTAGGACGCTTCAAGTTGGAAGTGAAACCCGCCCAAGGTTACGTTAGACTTAGTATCATACTGCTCAGCAACAGTCGATATACCTCAGCTCAGGAATTATTAGGCATTATGTAGTTGTTTAGTTTATGCTCAATTCATTCAAAGAGCTTTGCATTACGCGAGTGGTAGCCGTTAATCACCTCGCCAGCGTGCTCAACCTCCAATATATATATATATATATATATATATATATATATATATATATATATATATATATATATATATATAAACCCTTCTCAAGGACGAAGATTTTATATTTATCAGAATTTAAAAAATCAAATACATCAACATTTTAGAGACATCTAAGCAAATTCTTTTATCAATTTATGAAATAATTCAAATTCTGGCCTGTTGGCAAAGACTAGAATATGTTGACTACATTTCATGCTGAGAGCTAAGAAACCCCTCCCCCAGCAAAAAATGGAGTCTAGGGTATGCCAACAAGTGAGTTCTCGTGCTCTGTAGAGTTAGGAATCACTTTTTTGTTGTCATTATTCTTTGGCCTTCTCTGACCTAAAGTTGTAGTACCTATTATGAATTTATCTCCAGTCTTGTAGATCAGTTGGAAATAATGTTTAGAACGGTCGGGACACAATAAAACATTGCTTCTTAAAACAGTGTCTCTTAAAACATTGATGCTTCATCTAAGTATGTAATCTTTACCCGTTTAAAATGTCTGTAAAGATATATTTTTGTACTCTTTATAATTGGAGATCGTAAATATTAAACTGGTTTCGGTATAAAACAAACCAGCAAGGTTTGGCATGATCCCCCAAAAACTAAGAAACCTTAAAATCTCAGCGCTCAAATGAAATTGTATTTTATCTAGGTTTTTTTGCTAAATTTCTGAAGTCCGAATGACAGCAAGTCTACTCAACTCTCCTCGGTATTCTTGCTTTTCTCGAAAGTACTGTGGTCTGGACAGTCTCAATTCATCAACGGACCCCCAGTCTGTCTCGTTCACATTATTACTGGTATCACTGTCCCTTTCATGCATTGGGTGACTCTTATTTTTTTTATCTCACAATCCAAGAAAATCTTGTGCACCTCATTTTCGTGTTCTAGTTTGAAGATAAACCATAATTCTCTATAGTTTAAATTCTGCTTTTTGCACAGTTTCTAACGGATGACCTATTCCGCACAGCTTTTTTTGTTTTTTGGTTTACAATCAAGTCACATTTAAAGCATCAGTTTCTGCAAGATCACTGAAGTTAAGTATCGATGAGCCTTTTCAATGAATAAGGGGTGACAACTAAGGAAAAGCACGTATTGTAAGCAACGAGCACGTCTAACTAAGAAAAGCTTAATAGATGTAATTTTTTTTAGAATTGATTTTGTATTGTATTCTCGAATTACTTTCTACTATTACGTGTTTACTTGCAGAAATTTGACCAGTTTAGAGTGGTAATTGAATACCCAGCATACAATTTAGTGTTTTGTACGTCATAAATGACAAAGTCACACAAATGTCAAGAGACCAGTCGGCTGGGGGTGTAGAATAAGCCGACTGCATCTCTGCAGAGGGGTAAGATCCCCCAACTAGCGTCCTGGATATGAAACTAAACAATCTGATGGTGAGGTTCCAATCCCGGAGCTTTAGGGGATATGGAGTACCTCTTCATTGCCATTACTCTTAAGTCTACTCTGACCCAGAGTGGTAGTACTTGATAGGGTCCCATCTCTGGGTCAAATAGAACTATTTGATCAATAACTGTTTAACCCTTTTACAGTGAGAAAACAAATGACTGTGTGCAAATAAAATTATTGGTGTTCGAATAAATAATACTTAAAACCACTTCACAGTGTGCAAACGTATCATTAGTATTAGATAAGATTATTAG
>OY757904.1:78619985-78799985 GCA_963585895.1 Sepioteuthis lessoniana
AAACAAAATGTAGACAGAAAAATAATAAAATGTGAAACCCAATACATATATTAAATACAAATTTATATTTGGGAGATAGTCCCTCCTCTCTCTTTACATACATATATATATATATATATATATATATATATATATATGTGTGTGTGTGTGTGTGTGTGTGTGTGTGTGTGTTAAAATATGTGTATTTACCTAACCCCTACGCACGAGCAACATGCGACACAAGGTCATTTTTAAGTAGAGTTTTACAGGTTTTAATTCAGAGTTTTCATTTTCCAAGATAGGTTGCCATACCAAAGTTCAAGAGTCAGTCTGCTCTACTATTTACTAGGAGCTTGAAGGAGAATAATTCTCAAGAGTATTAGCGTTATGTGATACGCAAACAGCCTCGTCCTGGTTTTGAACTTAGTTCGTTGTGTCCATATATAGTTCCTCTTTGTGTGCTTAATCGTATATAAATAATTTAATGCCTTTATTTTTTATAAATTTTTTTAACATGATATACACACACACACACACACACACACACACACACACACACACACACACACACACACACACATATATATATATATATATATATATATATATATATATATCAAGTTATATGTATGTATGTATGTGTCTGTGTGTCTGTGTGTGGGTGTGATATACAAATATATCAATGGAAATATATCACGAAATACTTTATGAATACATACACACGCAAACACACAAACGCACACGGACACACGAACGCATGCACATACACGCACGCACGCACGCACGCACGCACGCACGCAAGTTTTTTTCGAATTTGACCCTGAAAAATGACTTCTCTTATTACTTAATTTCTACACTCTCTCTCTTACTAATTCTAGCCCACTCTCTCGTTCTCTCTCTCTCTCTCTCTCTCGCTCCCTCTCTCTCTCTCCATCTATCCCTATCATTCTCTTCTGTGAGGTTCGCTCTTGCAAAATGTACTACTCTTTAAGGGTAGTGGTAAATACCTCTACTACATTGGACTCTCGCGCTATATTCCCAGGTATTTTATGTTGCACAACAAATATATCTACATATTAATATTATAATGTTATACCTTATACATTGACAGACATATAACTTGAGTAATAAGCTTAGTATTTATGCACGCACACACTTACACAAGTACACACACACACACACACACACACACACACACACACACACACACACACACACACACACATGCACAATGATTTATTTACCTGCTACTTAAATATGAAATATATACGCTTACACAGAGTTTCTGATTAATTAACAACTAAATAAATCATTGTCATTCTAATATGGGCAGTTCGTTGAAATGTAGGAAGAAGAAAATGAAAGCGAAAGAGAAAGTAAGAAGTTAAAAATACGTAGGAATAATAGAATTGTCTTTGGCTATACAGGTGTCGACTTAATTCGGATACACACCTCATGTAAGACATGTAGTAGGGTTTATTTTAGAAAAATGAATTCTCCATAACTTTCTAAATGTATAGGTTTCAATTTATCGACCGAATATTATTTGCAAGCTTCTATCTATCTATCTATCTATCTATTCATAATCTATGAATTACATTGTTTAATTTTGTATAGGTATCAAAGTTGATTTTTAATAAAAGAACACATTTCTTTGTCTATATTATCTTCAATCCTACAACCATGAATAAAGCTTTGGTAAGTCTACAGGTCAATGAGATGGAAAAATTTAGAATTCAAAACCCGAGTCATGATGTACAGAAAACATGTAGCACACTGGTACACGATTTTCATACTATCAGCTTATTCAAAAAGTGTGGTTGGTTCTACACTGGCCTTCACCACTACAAACAATTCCCTTTCTGAAGGTAGTTCATTGGTTCAAATCTTTAACTGAACTGTTGGGGTCTTTTACATTGAGGTCCACAGGAGAGTCCATCACACACACACACACACACACACACACACACACACACACACACACACACACAACACACATATATATATATATGTTTGTGTGTGTATGTGTGTGCATGTGTGTGTGTGTGTGTGTGTGTGTGAGAGAGAGAGAAAGAGAGAGGAAGAGAGAAAGCTATAAATATTACTTTTGCAAATACTTCTAGTTTATTAACACTGAATATATATATATATATATATATATATATATAGAGAGAGAGAGAGAGAGAGAGAGAGAAAGATTGATAGACAGATAGATAGAACGAGTATGCGTATATGTGGGTGTGGATGTGTTTTCTTGAAGAAGGCAGAGAGGTAATTAATTAATCCAACATAATTTTTAAAAAATTATCTCAAGCTGCTTTTCTAGTGATACGTATATAGGGATTTATTCAGTCTGTTTCAAAACACATGTAGGCACACACACACACACACACACACACACACACACACACACACACACACACACACACACACACACGCGCGTGCGCGCGCGCACTCATATATATATATGTGTGTGTGTGTGTGTGTGTATTAGTGTATTAGTGTATATACATTGTGTTAGCATGCGTCTGTGTCTACCTGTGTTATCAATTGTTGCAAGAAGCAGTATATTCACTTTTAAAGCGACGATTTAGGAAATATTGACTGAGTAATAATTCTCTCTATTTTTGTCTAACAATAATTTTCAACAAAAAGGGTACTAGTGCTTACCTATTGACTGGAACATCTTAACCGATGCATAAATATTTATATCAAAGGTTGGCCATATTTCTTAACAATTCTTTGACAACTTTATTCTTACTTAGGGGTTATTTTTGGCCAGTTTTTTTTCTTCGTAACAATAGACAAATTATCAGAAGAAAGTTTATAGTATTTAACATCCTCATTTACTGTATCATTGGAACATTTCGACTCTATAACTTGGGATCTCTGATTGAAGATCGATCTTACGCAAGTATCAAATCTGTAGTAGCAACATCAAGGCGTGTCGACAGCACGGGTTCTCTTGACTCTCTCTCCCTCTCGCCATCCGTCCCAATCGGCCATCGATCATGGTAAGTTCTTTAGACAGCATCTAGTGTCCGCGAAGAGCTGGTGAGAGTAAGTTTTCACCATTCGACCAACACTGGTGTGTCTATGTGTTGGTGTCCATTAGAGAACGTCGCTTATAACTTCGTCCTTACTTCTCCAACAACATGCCTTGTTCGTCATACTTGGATTGTTGTGTGATGGGAAGTAAGTGGCCCTGCAGTTTCTGTTTCGTAGCTTACTGTTTCCAGGATTTGTTCAGAACAGCACGCAGGATCACTGTGTAGTTCCCACCAAGCTTTTTTGACTGGCGTTTCGTTAAGTCCAAGTAGTTGTAAAAAATAGCTCACACTTTTTACGAATACTGCCAATATATACTTAGGAATTTATTGCAAGTTAACTCAAACAACAATGTGTGGAAGTGCTTAGCGCTGGCTGTTTTATCATATAACTCTTGTTATCTTGTTCTCCGTTTAATTGGTTTGGTTTGGTTTTATGGCATATCAACCGTTGTTGGTTATTTAGAGCCAAATCTTGTTTTTACATATATATTAAATGATTTGTAAACACATTTTGTAGATACAGAAAGTTAAATGATCAAATAGTTCTATTTCTAACAATTCAATTTAATACGAGTCATTTGTTTGCACTCAGTTTAAATGTCAAACAGTTTTATTAGACCCATTGATAGGACCCTATAAGGTGCTACCACTCCGGGCCAGGGTGGACCTTGGAGCAATGGCAATGAATTACTAGAGCCTCACCAGATTGTTTAATGCCATAATGTGGACACTTGTTGAAGGGGGGTTCTTATCTCTCAGCAGAGATGCAGTCTGTGTATTCTATAGCCCCAGCCGACTTTTAAAGAAAATAAATTGATGTTTATTATGGTAGATAGATTATCTGCTGCTTTTCACTGTCAGCGGTTTTGGCCGAACAGGTAAGTAATTATTCTCTATTAGTGTCAGTTAATCATATTTACCAACCCCTCCGCTCGGGCAGGATATGACACAAGGTCAATTTTTAAGCGGAGTTTAACAGTTTTGAATTCAGAGTTTTCCTTCTCCTAGACTAGTTGCCTCACCAAGGCTGAAGAACCCAGTCTGTCCTACTATTTACCCATAGCTGGAGGGAGAATAATTGGATTCATACCTTTCCCAAGTGTATTAGTGCTATGTGAAATGCAATCAGTCTCGTCCAGATTTTGAACTCGTGTTTTTTTCCTACGACGATAACCATTACACCACGAGCAGTTAATGACTTACGGTCAAATCAAGCTTAAAGCAGCAGTTGCTACCAGATCACTGAAGTTAAGCAACAATGAGCTTGTTCAGTAATTGAGTGAATGACTACTTAATCACGGCAGATACTGTAATAAAATTGGAAACTTGTGTACCAGACTCCGCAAAACTTCATGGTGCAGTGCTTGCAAGTCGCTAGCAGAACACTGTTTCGATTCTCACTGACAGTTCCATAGTTCTGACTTTGTTCTAAATTAAGCTAAACTTAGTAAAACATTACGAGTTTCAATTCATATTTATTTCACCAGGAAAAAATTATAAAATTAACACACTTAGAGGATGTTTATTTTTTATTTTATTTCGTATTCTATCAGATAAGATGCAAAACTCTTTTTCTTTAATAGCTGAACATTTTGGCGTATAAAATATTTATTAAACAAACTAGATTAAACTACCTAAACTACTTAAATCAATGTTATAATTTCTTTACAAGCTGTGCAGAAGAAAAATATGGAATAAACTATTATTGAAGAAAAATTATGGAATTATCTGCTCGAAAGAATTAAGGCTGTCATGAAAGCTTGAGAAGTAGTTACTAAGTATTAATTCGAATTTTTTGTCACTGAATTCTATAATTTTTCCTCATCATTAGGTTGTTCCATAATATTTTCTTCTCTAAATTTGTTAAAAGATATTCTATTAATTCAAATAATCTAATTTAGTTTGTTATAGGAATATTCTATGAAGCCAGAATGTTCAGCTATTAAATAAAAATGTTTTGCACCTTATCTGTAATTAGTTTACTTACAGATAAATAAAAAGATAACCACAGTAAAATTCTTTAAGTGTGGCAATGCTGTAATTTTTGTCTGGGTTAAAAGATGAAACATATCTGAATATGACATTTGAGAATAAAAAATGATAAAAACAAGAGAAGGTTAATACATGTAATTGCATTTCTATGGAAGACTTCAGACAGCAGCACCTCAACGATAAACACAAGACAAAGATACAATCAACGTTTCATGACGCAATGCAGATATGTGTAAAATGTTAAAAAATACGCACAAAATGACGAGGTTATTTCTACTCCTATATTATCTCAAACATTGATATAGCAAATGGATATTCCTCGGTAGGAAAAAAAAATAAAGCTCCTATATGAGCTTCATTAATTATTAATTTTCCATACAGCGAAGTTTTGCTTGTTTCATGTTACACATCATTCAAATCTATCACTCATTTCAACAAACAATTTATGAATTCTTATTGACTATATACAATCTATTTGGCATCAATCATTTCGACTAAATTATAGTTTACATGAGTTATCTTGTGCCTCTACAAACTCTTTTACTCTTAGGTACACACATCTATGTTTATAATGCATATGCGTGTAAGCGCAAGCATGTAAATATGAGCACATATGCATATAGGCGTAGTATATATATATATATATATATATATATATATATATATATATATATATATATAATTTTAAGACGATGAAACACTTTATTATTTTTAATTATATTTTTTCAAGTCTTCTAGTTATTTTTCTTGTGTTGGGGTTCAGGTGGTGAAGAAATTGTCCCATATCTTCTATTCAAGCGCTTTCGACCATATTTTGGGTTATTATCAGGGTTAGTGCTGTCTGAGCTGACAGTTCGAGTTTTTATTGTTTTAATTATGTGTAGTGTTTTGTTTTAAAGTTTTCGGTTGGAAGGTTTTTAGTGTTTTGCTTTAAAACGTTCAGTTAGAAAGGTTTACTAATAGAGTTTGTGGTTTTAGTTATTAACAATACTTAATATGCAAGTGCCTGTGTTAAATGCTATTTTGTTTATTTTTGTTTTTTTATTTTTCATACATACTACTTCTAAGATTTGTAATTGTTTTTTTTATTATTGTTTTTATATATAATTATTGTATTATCTGCGAGACTCTTCCTTACATCAGAAGATGTAAGTTGGTCAGTGCTATTGTTGTATTTCATAATTAAATGTTGTTTTATGGTGCTATTTTCAGAAAGGTGTTAAGTGAGACGACGAGATAGTGTTGTGGTTGTATAGCCAATGTAAATATTTTTTTCGGGAGGCGCTCCCGAAATGAATATATGAATTTATAAACTACATTAGTTAGGTTTAGAAGTATTTTAGCAGAGTTAGTGTTTTTTTTAAACAATGAGTGAATGTCCCCCAAAATATGAAATAGCAATGATAGAAAACTTAATTCATAGAGCATTTTACATCTTTTCATCTAAGACAATCTTTTAAAAAGAACTTACCAACATAAAACCAATCCTTGTCATTAACAATTTCCTTAATAAACTAGTCGATCAACAAATTAAATAATACCTTCATAACATTCACAAAAATAATAACACTACCAACAATGATAACACAAACAGAATGAATCTATTTTATAGAAATTAAATGCACTATGACTAAAAATTATACGAACAAGCAATAACCAGCATTACAAAAAGACACTTTAAACCTATCGAAAAAAACAAAACAAAATAAAACAAAACAAAAACTAAACATCTACTACACTAAATTTAAAACATCAAACCTCATAGTACTAATTTCCTTAGGGAAGGCATGAATCCAATATTTCTCCCCTCAGCTATGGGTAAATAGTTGGGTAGACTGGGTTCTTTAGTCTTGGTTAGGCAACCTGTCTAGGAGAAGGAAAACTCTGTATTAAAACCTGATAAACTCCATTTTAAAGTTGACCTTGCGTCGTATCCTGCCCGTGTGGAGGGTTTTGTAAATACATATATTCAGGGAAGCAATCAGAATATACACAGACAAGTTGCAACCGGGACCCCATCCTTCTGAATCGGTTTTCTTTAATCAGTCCATCTTACTTTTCACCCTAAATTGGAGAGGATAAAATATAGATTCATGCCTTTTTCCCAAAAGGATCAGTGCAAAAATGCCAACTACTTTATCCAGAATTTGGATTTGGCTTGTGGAGCTCATTTTGTAAAGATAATGACCATGGACAATGGAAAGATTCATGCTCGGAATATCGTTGTATGAGCGCATCCGAAGTGAGGTAATTCAAAATCGGAGAGGAGCAAAGGACGTGATCGTGGTGTATCGAAAGTAGAAGATCTGCAGGGATTGACACGTCGAAAAGTTCACAAACAATTAATGGATCCATACAGTTATCGAGTAGTTGCCGAGAGACGGAAAACGACCACTCAGAAGACCTTCACGTCAATAAGAAGGTGTTATCGTCAATCGATTCAGACCAAAATGGAGAAGAAGGGTGATATCAAGCACAAAATAGAAGCGCATTGTGGTCAGCGATGTAGAAAATATCTGATGGCGGGGCCAATAAAGGGAAGGGCCATCATGATAATAGCTCTTCGAGAAGCGGCATCTTGATTTCTGTTAACTACTTATAACATAAGCTTTGTACATATCAAGCTAAGCTAAATGCATATCAAGAGTTATGACTTTAAATGTTGAATTTCTCGGAATGCAAGCTTTTTTCATCCGTAAGACCAGTACAACACAAACTTCCTCCTTCCGAGATCCTTCATTTGGCCTTGTGCCATACGAAACTATAAAAACAAATTGGCAGAGAGCCATTGCATAAAGATAAAATGCAATTGTTTCAAAGATTTATTAGCCGTTATGAAGTTGGGTGTCTTTTTTTAAAACTGGATTGTTGGCGTAGTAAATAAATCAATAAATATGATACCCAATGTATAAAGGCTATGAAATTGGAACGTTTGAATAATGTACTTAAGATTTTTGCTTTTAAAAATTTCTTATAGATCTACTAAGAGTGCATCAAAGGTCTAAGTGCATTACTGAGGATTTTGGCCAAAAGCGAATTAAAACATGGTGATATGTTTTAAAAAAGAAATAAAAAAAATAGTAAGCTAGCTGTCTCAGTTCCATTAAACTCATCTCTTTTACACACACACACACACAACTATATGTTAAGCTATAAAATATTAAAACTACACAAGAATTCAACGGTTTTACTTCAAAACTAAGAAGCGGGTAATATCCACCAGAAACAATAATTAGAATAGACTACGCTGATGATCTAACGCTTTTTGCAAATACACCTTCTCAAGCTGAATCCGTTACATAGCCTGAAGCATGAAGCATGACTTTCAACGTAAACTTACATAAAACAGGTTCATATGTTTTAATAAAGATGCTGCCATATCCTCTAAAATTAGAGGAAAAGTTCATATATATCGGTAGGAATATCTCATCTACTAAAAGTGATGTCAATATACGCTTGGGTAAAGCATAGGCGTCTACTGACAATTATCAACCATATGGAAATCTGATCTCTCCGATAAAATAGAACGTGAATTCATCCAAGCTGTAGCAATGTCAGTACTACTGTATGGTTGCATAAAAACCAGATGGGAACTGTACAAGGATGGTGCGTATTGTTTTTAAAGAAATTTTCGAAGCAGCTTTCTGTGAAACAGTGGCTGTACGGCCATTTACCTCTCATCTCACAAACCATTCAAGTCGGACAAGCAAGACATTCTGAGTACTGATAGTGAAATAAAAGTGAAGTCATAAGCAACGTTTTTCCATGAATTTCTACTTAATATGGACACTGGATGCCCTCTTGAGGACTAGCTAAGAGCAATGACTAATAAGGACGGATGTGTCAAGAGAATCCAAGTTGTCAACACGTCTTGATGATAATGATTATAGGAACCCATTGGAAAATCGAGATAAGGTTTGACATTGTCCGTGTCCAAACGGCGTTTTTTAAACGCTGGTAATCCTAAACTGCCAGCAAAGGAATGCTGCGTAGTGTTAAGAACTCCTGACCCTGGATTACATCAATCGATTTTAAGTATCAGAATAAGATTTACGTCGTTATCAACACAAGGAACTATTTTTTATTGAGAGGGCTCTGGATCGTTTTCTGACGTGTTGATTTTATTCAAACCGCAACACCGTAGGTGGTTATCGTTGTTGGAAATAGAATTGGGGATTCGAGTTCACATCCTGGACGCGGCTGCTTATGTTTCATTTCGTGCTTGTGCCTTTGAGAAAGGAAAGAATCTAACGGTTGTCCTTCTAAGTAATGATAAATAGTAGGAAAGACTGGCTTCTGCAGCCTTGGTTAGGCAACCGATCTTGGAGAAAGAAAACTGAATTCTAACCGGCTGGACTCCACTTAGACGTCTGTCGCATGGATGATGTGGAATACCACTTCATTGTCACTACTCCCAGGCACACTCTGATCCGGAGTGGTAACACCTGCTAAAGTCCAATCTGTGGTTAAATAGATCAATTTAGAAATTATTTGTATTGAATATAAATGCCAAAAACCATATACATGTATGCAAACAAATTTGTATTTTTAAATAGAATCGTTTATGTTCGATTGTAATACTTGAAACCATTTAACTGTATGCAAATTATTTGAATTAAGAATAATTACGTGAAGCAACTCTTGTTATTAAAATTGTCAAATAAATCTGTTTCAAAATTATTAGTATTGAATAGAAATGATTGAAATTCTATAATAGTCTGCAAAAAGAATTATTATTATTATTATTAGATTGGTATAGTTACTTGAAATCATATAATTGTGTACAAGTAATTAACATATTTGATACCGTTCAACTTTATGCAAATTATTTGGATTATATAGAGATATTTGAAACGATATAAGCCTAGTTGTCTGGGGCAATAGAATACGCCGACTGCATCTCTGCAGAAGGATAAGACCCCACCAATGAGTGTCCGGATAATGAGACAAAACAATGTGATGGCAAGACTCTAGCCCTGGAGCTTAGGGGAATGTGGAGTACCCCTTCATTGCCATTGCTCCCAGGTTCACTTTAACCCGGAGTAGTAGTACCTGATAGTGTCCTATTTATAGGTAAAATAGCGCTATTTCACCATTTAACTGTATGCAAACAGAAAACTGATGTTAAATTAAATTGCTAGTGTTAAATAACGATGCTTGAAACCGTTCAACTGTATGCAAATGAAATTAATGGTGTTCGGTTGGAATATGTGGAGCCATTTTAGTGTGTTCAAACAAATGGTTAATTCTAAGTTGGTTGGTTGGTTTTTATGGCATATCAATATTTGTAGGTTATTTAATGCCAAATACATTTTTATACAAATAATCAGTTCTATTTCAAACAATTCAGTTTAGCATGAGTACACAGTTTGTAAAAAAAGCATTTCTATTTCAAGCTATTCAGTTTAGTCAGATTAATTCTAAAGAGAATTATTCGTGTTAGAAAGGAATACATAAAACCATTTAACTGTGTGAAAAAATTGATTTATTGGTATTACGTAGAAAGATTGAAACCATTTGACTGTGTAAAAAAATGAGTTATTAGTATTACATAGAAAGACTGAAACCATTTAACTGTGTGAAAAAAATGAATTATTGGTATTACATAGAAAGATTGAAACCATTTGACTGTGTGCAAAAATTGAATTATTAGTATTACATAGAAAGACTGAAACCATTTAACTGTGTGAAAAAAATGAATTATTGGTATTACATAGAAAGATTGAAACCATTTACTTGGGCGCAAATAAAACTAATAGTGTGAGCAACATTTGAAACCTTTGTGTGCGAACAAATCATTAATATTAGATAGAAATATTAGTGTTATTATTTACATTTTTTTTATTATTGTTGTCATCTTTGCCGGCATGTTTATCCCAACGTTTCGGCCGTTGTACGCTCCGGCCTTCTTCACGTGGTTGGAATGTCGAAGAATAGGACAATTGTCCGAAAAATGTAAATAATATACATAATACCTCATCTCAGAAATATAGACAGATCTTTGTGTTATATAGCAATATTTGTTAATATTTAACTGCGAAAGCAAAAGTTGGGCGCAAACAAATTAGTTTTAACTTTTGAAGAATAAGATTACCCACAAACTACTTAGTAATAAATTTTATATGTATAACCATTTAATTGCCTATAAACATGGCTGATGTTAAATTGAATTGTTACTCTATCATATTGATACTTGAAACCTTTTAACCGAGTTAAAACAAACGAGCTTTGGCTTGTTTAAAAATGTTATTTACCGACTACTTGTTTATAAATCAACCCCGCCCCATATATATATATATATGTGTGTGTGTGTGTGTGTGTCTGTGTGTGCGTGTGTGAGTGTGTGTGTGAGAGAGAGAGAGAGACAAAGAGAGAGTAGAAAAATTTGAAGAACATATTTAGAACATATCACCCTATATTAGTCTGTTTTTCCCGAAACAACATCTACAAGCCCCGATGAATACTTGCAATTGAATCAAAAAATATATTTGCTATAATCATTTCTAACATAAGAATAATTTTGATAGAATATTTTTTTTAGTCAGACAAAACGTTGAAGTCGAAACGCGTTGGCACAATAAATGAACTATCAAACATATTTTTCTTCCGTTTTAACTTTTTCTACATACATTCTGTCGGATTCAATTCACTTCTTCTCTGTTTCTTTCTCTCTCTATCACACACACACACACACACACACACACACACACACACACACACACACACACACACACACACACACACACACACACACACACACACACATCTAAATAGGATATGGCATTAAATAACCTACGAAGGTTGATACACCATAAACACAACCAACCAAATTTGATACCCGATTAGTGTGCAAACAAATCATTATTATAGACAAATAAAAAAAGTTGAATGAAAAAAAGTAATGGACTATTGAAAATACAGTTATGATTGCGGTCAACTGTTTTGAATTAATCAAATTTCGGTATTAAATAACTGTATAAAGAGACATCTTCCTACCAAATAACAATTTGCACACAGTTAAACAAATAAACCAAACCAAGCCAAACCAATCAAATTATAAGCATATAATGAAACCATATAAAAACGTATGAATTATTTATATCAGATTTTCGGTATTAAACAGCTCATAAGTAGTTGATATGTTGTTAATAAACCAAACCAAATCATGTTTAATGTAACCGAATCTTCCTTCTACTATTTGAACTTCTCTTAGACTAATCTAGTCGGGGTAAATATCTGTGCGCGTATTAGACAAGTTAAATTCTTGTAAAGTTGATTCAATGACAAAACTGGCTGATCAGCCAAGTTAAGAAACATTATAAAATCACTTTCTGATATTTTAAACGACTATTTGCAAAATATGCACCTAATTATCAGCAATAGCCCACAAATGCAATTAGTTGCTAAATGTAGCATTGTAAGATCCCTCCACCGCCAAAAAATCAATCGTTAAGGTAAAAGGAAATGATTAACCGATAACCAATAGCTATCCATAATCGGTACTGCACATGTTCTCTGATTATATTTGAAAAGATCGATTTTTACTTTTACAATTTTATATCTGGTACTTCATTGTAATGTGTCCTTCTTCCTGTACAATGAAAAATTTAATACAATAGCAATTAAATCTTGCGAACATTTAAAATAAAAAATAATCATCGTTCAGTTCGATTATTGGAATTCATTTCCGTGAAAATAAAAAGGCTCTTTGTTTCTGATGTTGAATTTCGACATGCTTGGTCTCTTACATTATAAATAATTATCGGTTTCAACTTTATGCCATCGAAGTCAGCGTCCAAATCGTTCCATTTAAACTCAATTAGATTTTTTCTAATTGATTTTACTTCATTGATCACTGCTATTTTGAATTTATCGTTTTGTTATACAAACAAATAAAATTAGAAATAAAAAGACAAATTAAAAAAAAAACATTGCACAGTGGGGGGAAATTAGTCCAACTTCAAAAGGAAAGCAAATGTGATTCTTTTATTGGAAAAACTGAATAAAGAGAGTATTTTGCATATTTTATGCTTTTTGACTCAACATAGACTTATTAGTATGTATTCTTGTTTAAATTGAAGTAAAATCGTAAAGCGATAGCTTTTTATAACAGACGACAGTTTTTATAACGGAGGAGATTTATTGCAACATAATCGAAAATAGTCTCTATCAAAAGTTCTAAGATAAAAACGTATTTAGCTGTTTCACTGATGCTTCGTATTGAATCTTCATGTTTCTTATGCCAGGTTCCACTGACAGTGAAATGTATCCTAACTAAATGATTCAACTCTCTACCAATAAAAAATATTACAAAGAGGAAAACCTTAAAAAGCTGTTAGAAAACATCAACGTTGATAAATTTATTTTGCATCTGAAAACAATCAGAATTTACTCTAAAATATAAACATTTATATCTTAAAAATGTTTTTCCAAATAATATTTTAAAAAGTTACAACAATTACAGATTTTTATACGAATAAAAAAAAGCAAAACATGCAACTGTAATTAACCCCACAAGAAGTTTCATAAATGGCAGTAGCCATGTGGATCCCATCAATGGGTCAAATAGTTCTGTTTAAAAATTATTTCTATTTGATTGATATAAATGAATCCATACCGTTTGTAAATGATTTCGATTTGATACACATACTTGATACCATATATTTCATTTCTGTTCGTTGAACAGAATAGGGACTTTTGTCTCCAACTTCGACGAAATTTACTTTATTTCGGCAAGTCAAGAAAACCGTTAAAGAATATAAGACATCTATATTTACATTTTAATACCCATTTACATAATGCTTGCTCTTGTAAGTAAGTTAACGATTGTAGTCGAGGGGGACCCGAAGGCTCCCTTTTCAATCGCTTCTATTCCGAGGTGTAGGGAATGACGCTATTCCTTTCCCTGGATTGCTCCACTCTACCCTTGATACGAACCTTATATTGCTGAGTGTTAAGCAAGGAGGCACCAAGTACCATTTTTAAAGTCTTTGGTATGACGCGACCTGGGATTGAACCCAGGTCTCCAGGACCATTGGTGAACACTCTACCAACTAGGCCAATGAGCCGATATACTAATGTGTAAATTTATCTATTTTGGGACACGTTGCGAATTGTTGCAACATTTGTTATATTATTCAATGTACTTTTTTAAAGTTTTAATTTTGTGTATGAGTTTAACTTGTCTTTCCGTTTATACAGAACCCTTTGAGTTGGAAACAATTCAATATCTTTTTTAGCTCCAAACAGCAGGTAGATTATAACTGGCACAAATCTTACAGATACTGAAACGAATCATAAATAAAACATGTAAACAGAAAATAAATAACAGAAATTTGTGTTGAACAGACATTGTCTTTTTATGTGTTCCTATTTTGGTAATAATCAATGATTTACAAATATGATTCCATGAGTGAATTAATTTTTTATGTGTTCAGAGAAAATAAATGATTTTAGTTATCATTTTGGTGCAAAACTCTCACACGAAACAATTACATAAAATAATTCCGTACAAGTTGACATGCCATTAAAATCAATCAATCAGGTGTATGTTACATTTAGGGATCTTTCAAAGTCCCTTATTTGTAGTTTAACAAGATAAGGAATGTGTTCATGCCCTTTATACCTTTGATATTTGTGTCTGTTTTTCTCTACTCATAAACTAATCGCAAGTATTACATAAGATATTCGTCCAATTAAAATCTAGAAGAAGGAAATACTTGTAAGTTAAAAAAGAGAAAGCCAAAAGGAAGCATCCAAAAAATCCCCTTAACCTATTGTGGAACTTTTTATCGTACTAGTGAATTGAATTACCATGACCAGAAAATCCGGGGAACACTTGCGCGTGATACACGTAAACACTGGACAGCTGTTCGATCTGATTATGTCTCATCATCAGCGTATACTGAGATCTCCCCCGCTGGAGATCGAACCAGCGACCAAAGAATACAGTACCGAAACTCTACCACTAAGCTAGCAATCCACATTCCACATAAGTGATGCCAAATCAAATTTTTATTTTACTTTCATATCAAGTTTTCATAAATTTCTGGACGTCGACAACGGCTTTTTTCTGACTTTCAGTGTTCAAAATTCAGATTAAGAGCTAAAACAAGTTTTAGTTTAAAACTTAAAGAACCAAGCCATAGTCAATAATCATACACGTTATTCACTTGGATGGGATATTTTATTTCTTAAATGCTAATGCTGTAAAAGTATAGAACATAGTCATTATTTCATTCACACTTTGCATGTGTTATTAAATTTAAAAATTAACTTGTTTTTTATATAAAAACGGACGAATTTGCTCATTTTCCTTCACATAAGGTCTGAGAGAAATAATTTAAAAAGCAAAATTTAAATGTATTTACAGGAAAGTTGCTAGAAAAAGAACAAACATATAAATATGTTTGTTCTTTTTTGAGATTTGCGGTCGTAAATGTAAACGTTTTTTACGTATCAGTCATCAAATGTAGTCTCTTATGATGTTTTCAAAATTCAAGGTCATGAAAGCAAAGTTACAAGATAAAAATAAGTCTTTTTCATTTACTTTAGACATAAGTAAATGGAAAATAACAATTTCTGGCCAGGAAGTACAAATTTTGAAACGAAGTATAATGGTATGGGGTCTTTGTTCGCACTAAGCCTCATCATTATAATTTTTCTATTTAATTACTTTCTCTTGTTTGATTCTATAAACAGAATATGATTCTAAGTTCATTTGTTGCTATAAATTTCGACGTATTTGTTTAATTACTCCTACTCGTGATATTATATTTAACATAAAAACTGGCAGGCTGTATCGGCTGGGGCTGTAGAATACATCGACCCCAGAGAGGTAGAGGGGTAAGACCCCTATTAACGAATGTCCAGTAAATAACACTAGACAATCTGATTGTGAGGCTCCATTTCTGGGGCTTGTGAGGAATGTGGAGTACCCTTTTATTTCTATTACACCCAGGTCCACTCTAACCCAGAGTGGTAGTACTTGTTAGGGTCCCATATATGGGTCAAATAGAAATATTTAATCATTTTCCAGGCATGAAACCATTTATCTGTGAGCAAATGTATAAATAATGTTGAATAGAATTATTAGTGTTAAATAGGAATATTAAAACCTATTTAACTGCGTGCAAATAAAACTATTATAGTTTTCTATTGTAAATACTTGAAACCACTTTTCTATGTGCAAATACTACTGTTAGTTTTAGCAAGTCTTGAAAGCATTTAACAGTGTGCAAACAAACGCGCTCTGGCTCGTTTAAAAATGTTACCTACAGATTATTCTTTTACAAATCATATATTCAATATATATGTATAAAAAGGATTTGGCATCAAATAACCTACAAGTGTTGATATGACGTAAAACACAACCAATCAAATCAGCCATAAAAACTAATGTACGATTGTAAATGAAATAAAGTAAAAGTAAAATTGGCGACCGTAGTCGAGGGCGACCAGAAGGCTCCCTTTTCGGTAGCTACTACACCAAGATGTTGGGGAGGGCGCTACTCCTTTCCCTGGATTGCTCCACTTTACCCATGATACGTGTTAAGCAAGGAAGTATCAAGTACCATTTTAAAAGTCTTTGGTATGACGCGACCTGGGAATGAACCCAGGTCTTCCAGACCATTGTCAAAGGTAGCTTTATCCATAGTGTATTTTGTTATGCGTAAAGACGGAGGCTATCATATAATCCAGAAGAAAGAGAGGCGTTGATTGGTTGTGTTTTATGGCATATCAACTCTTGTAGGTTATTTAATGCCAAATTCTGTTCATATATATATATATATATATATATGTGTGTGTGTGTATGTGTGTGTGTGTGTGTGTGTGCGCGCGCGCGTGTAAGATCTATTTGATTTGTAAATGACTAATTTGTTGCTAACGCTTTTAAACAAGCAAGAGCTCATTTGTTTGCACAGTTAAATAGTTTAAAGAATTGCTTTCTAGCATTAATAATTCTGTTCAATATCAATCATTTTTTTGCATAGCTAAATAGTTTCAAGTTTTGCTATATAACACAAACAATTAACATCACTCATATGTTTGTTAAATGGTTAAATACATTTATTTGTCCCACAGATGGGACTAACATTATTACCACGCCGATTCAGAGTGGACCTGGATCAATAAAAATGAAGGGGTACTCCAAGATACTAAAAGCTCTAGGACTGAAACCTCACTATCGGATTGTTTAGTGTCATACTCAGGACACTAATTCTATTTAAACCATAGATGGGACCCTGATAGGTACTACCCCGCTCTGCAGAGATACAGTCAGCGTATTCTACAGTCCCATCCAACTGGGCTGAAGGACATAAGTTGTTCCAAGGCAAGTGTGTATAAGATTTGGAGTAAACATGAATGAACTTCAAATACAGCTTAATAAAAAAGAATCTAAGCGAACATCGTCAAAGTGCGCTAATTCCATAATTTGTGGCAAAGGCCCGATATATAAGACACATAATAAGGATTAAATTCATCAGTCAGCTGTAATTAGTCAGTGAGAAGACTTAATTAAACATTAGTTTTCAATCACATTTTTATATGTTAACACTTGAAACAGATTTATTATACCGACTTTAATTATCAAAAATATATTCACAGCTTGAATGAAATTTCTTAGTCATTCAAACCTAAGACAATAATAAAATCTTCTATTATAAGGTGCATAACAAAAGTTTCTAGTACTTTATGATAATGTATTTTGTTCATTTAAATCCACTGAATTATTATTCAGTCGTCAAAGTATTTTCTTAGTCTCTATAACCTTCTCTCCATCTTTATGAGATATAAATTTCAGCTTTTAAATAATATTCCAGTCTTGATTTTATTAACATTTGAAAGAATCTATTCATTTGATTCTTTTACAGCAAAATTGTCTGTTGTCTTCTACATCCAGAAAAAAAGTATTTTCAAACTCATCCATTTCAAATTTATCATCAAATTCACGCTGCATATTTACTAAATGTCCATGTTTTTTTACATGTTCACTGTCTACAATTGGATACATTTCTCTTTAGTTATACTTTACTCGGTTTCTTTATTTGATAGCATACCAACATTCGAGAGTTATTTAATGCCAAAGGCGTCCTTCTAAAACCAGCAGAGATACTATTTAGCTCATAGCTGAAGGAATAAGAATTTTTAAATAACTTTCCCTAGGTTATTTGTCCGAAACTGAACGTAATAGCATAACTGGAGTTCGAACTCGTTTATTTCAAGGTCGTTGAACAACACTCTAACAATTACACCATTAAGACTCCCCGTTCTCTTTAATAGTGAGCGAAACTACTATACAACTTTATATCAATAAAAACTTACTTGTTTTGTTATAACTAGCAGTACTTACCCATATTACATACGGTTTGTAAAATGTTCAATATTAAAAATAACGCAGGTAGAGTCGCTTTTATTAAAGTTTAAAATTATTATTCGTATTTAAAGGGAATTTTCTTTGTTTTTATGAGTCATTTGCAACAGGCTACTCCTTTTTTTTTTACACCAAACGTTTCTTACAGAAAATCGCCTCGGTTCGTTTGGAGGTCTCAGAAAACCTCGAAAAACCATAAAAACTAATGAATACTTTGAATGAAAATTTAATTTCATTAATTTCCGGACATATATGGGTAAAATGAAACTAATTAAAAAGGATTTCTAAGTATTTTTTGGCTGTAGGATCATTGAGATGAAATGATACCTTCCTAACGCTACATGTGATTGCCACAGAGAGTGTATTAGACTGACGTGACTATTACCCAGAGAAGTAAGAGCTCGATGACGCACAGTTTCTTACAGACGGTGTGGTTCAGTAAGACATTTGGGAAAACAGAGTGACAGTTCCATTTTTAAAAAAACTCCCGAAGCCGAATTTCTTAGTATATTTTAAGATATTTCCTGATATGACTAACAATTCCTGAAAGTCTGGCTGAAATTGACCAAATATGGCGAGTGTCTGGTGGTACTGACGGAAGGACATCTGAATTTGCAACTTGAGAACATTGTTAATAATAAGACTTGGAATGTATATTTTATTGATTTCTTAAAGTAAACATATAATACAGCTTAATTTGTAATATACTTTACGGTAATAATAGTTCATAATTCTGGTTGGATAATTGGAAAGTAGATAGCTTGGTTTCTTCGTTTTATGGCATATCAATATTCTTGGGTTATTCAATACCGAAACCAATGTGCTATTCAACGCATAACTCAGAGGAACAAGGGGGTTCACACCTTTCCCAAGAATATTAGTTGGAAAGGAAACGTTATAGCGCAAATGGTGTTCGAAATCGCTTACTTCGAGGACGCAGGACAGCACTTTAGCCATTACTCCACGGGGACTACTTTTGGAAAGTGGAGGTTACTGCTGAATATATTTGAATTTAAATGATAATGAATCTCATATTCATGAGTGTAGATGGATATAATCATCATGCCGAATATAGATTCTATGGTCTCAAAATAGCACCAAAACCGAGAGTATTTTAAAGAGAAATTACTCGTGGGAGCTCACAGTGCTTCTGAATACCCGGTTCATTTTGATGGATCCCTTTGGGATTCCTCTGCATAAATCCTAGAAACAGCCTTTTTGTACAAATAGATCCCAAAACCAATCGCTGCAGAGAGACCGAAATAGACTAATTTTAATAGATATCAGGCTTTTCCAATTCTTGTAGCGAAGACCTCGGACAGATTTACCAATATTTCTTGAAAAAAAAAGAAGCTATAAAGCATTAAACAACAAGGTCAGGCATATTTTAAGCGCAGTTTTATAACAATTTACAATTTGATATGCGAATATTAATATATTTACCGATTAAATATTGTTACGTGTTGTTATTTCCTAGCTAAATGTTGGAAAATAAAGGAGTGAAGAACCCAGATGTCGGAAAGTTTTTATGATAGTTTAAATGGCAGCGTGGATAAAGGGTTTACGTTTATGCTGCAAGTCTCGTAGGAAGGAAGGAAGGAAGGAAGGAAGGAGTTATCGAGTTGAGAAGGCATTTCAGTAAATAAATGCCAGAGCGAAATGTGCATCGTTAGATTAGCAAAGGTCGTGTTTGCTGGTTAGGGACAGGAATGATATAACACCCATTAATGTGTGGTCCTAGTCGTTTGGGGGGAGAAGCTTGAATGTCTCCAGAAAATGTTGCCCAGGGATGAAGTGGCTGGTTGTCTTAGCGGAATTTTGCGTTGCAGTCGACATAGCCAAAGTGGAAGACGACTTAAAGTTGTTCCTGTGTGAGGCGGATTGAATTCATCTAATTCATATTCAACTGGAAGCCCTTGTTCTTAGAGAATAGACTCAAGAGGTCCATAAATTAGATGGCTTTCCTCATGGTGTCGTGATGCTGCTGCTAATGAAGAGAGAGGACAGTAACTACGTCTGTCCTTTTCAAAAAAGTTCAGAGGAAGAGAGAGTGTTTGGCGGCTTTTCCCCAATTTATTACTGCCCGGAAAAATGGTCCGGGCTGAATAGGATATGTCACCCTGATTTGGTGAAAATATGTGTCGACCCTAACTGTCAAATTAATTAACGCACCAAACAAAAATATGAAGTTCTTTCTGCTACATATATCATCATCATCATGTCATGCCACTAGCACGGATATTACCGACCCTATCTCGCCACTTCTCCCTATCGTTCATCGCCTCTGGCAGGTCTTTAGAGCTACATCCCGTATTCTCAAATAGCTGCTGTATGTATGTTCGAGCTGGTCGTCCTGCTTTTGCTCGGCCATATGTGGGGGTCCATAGGAGTACATCATTTATGAGCTTGTCCCTGCTTCTCCAGTAGTGTCCTGCATGTCTAGTTCGTCTAACCTTGACTTGTTCAATATTGCTCGCAGCATTCTTGTGTAATTGCCGTCTAGCTTCTTCTCCATCCGTTTTGTTAGTATCCAAGTAGTGCATCCATACAGCAGTATCGACACGACCGCTGAAAAATTATTGATTTAATGCTTGAGAGCATGATTATATATAAATGTGAGTATTATTTTATTGGTATTTGAAAAAGTTGTCGAAGAAATGAGAAGGTGACGAAGAGATTTTTCGCTTGATACTGTAGAATACGCTGACTGTATTCCCTGCAGAGGAACATGACTCCATTTTCAGTGGTTGGTTGGTTGGTTGGTTGGTATATTGGGTTTTATGGCATATCAACCTTTGTAGGTTATTTAACGCTAAATTCTGTTTATATATATATATATATATGTGTGTGTGTGTGTGTGTGTATGTATATATATATATATATATACACGTTCAACCTCCTAAGATTTCTAAACGAATATTTTGTTGATAAAATTTTAGATAAGCAGGATTTCAATTGTTTACACACGATAAATGGTTTCGGTTAATAATATTTTTTTGGTACAATCCTGTACCCCAAAGAGTGTTCTCGACATGAAACTAAACTATCTGATGGTGTGGCAGCAGTCCTGGAATTTTGGGAAATGTGATACTCCATATTCATTGCCATTACTTCCAGGGCCACTCTTACTTGGAGCTATAGTTCTCATCACAGTCCCAAAATATAAATATCTAATTTTTTTTAAATATTTGAAACTATTTTACTGGGTGCCAGCAAAGGAACTAGGGCTCGTTTAAAAATAATGTTATGAACAAATTATTCGTTTACAAATCATATCTATTTAAGATGTATATGTATAAACAAAATTTGCCATTAAATAACCTACAAGGGTTTATATGCAACAAACCACAAACTACCAACCAGCTAACCAACCACTTGTGTTTATATGAAATCGACTGAACATTATACAGTAAAAGATTTCAGATTAAAATAACAAAACAAAACAATAACAAAAATTTTAAGTCTCAGGCACAGGGGTCACACCCATATAAATACACATAGAAATCCCCAACTCTTAGTTATTTCTTAAATATAATTTAAATTTCGGGAACAAATCAAGATAGATGTTCACATCATTAAAAACCGGGAAACCTTTCGGAAATATTTTAGCATTCAGAAGACTTACGTTAAAACGGAAAATGATTTTTAAAATAAATTTAAGAGAGTTATTTTTAATAATACGAAGCATAAACCAGCAGTATTGCCTAAAATATAGATTAGGAAGATTGTAGATCTATTAAAGCCCTTGAATTTCATTTGTTGCTAGGTCTCAGTGTTTTAATTCTCCTTATGAGTTAGTGTATACACTCGTGTATAAATCATGATTTTAAGATCAAATGGAATTTTTGAGATCAAATGGAATTTTAAAGAGCAAATCGAATCTTTTTTACGAAATTGTGTTTTTAAAATCAAATCGAATTTAGAGATCAAATGGAATTTTAAAGGCCAAATTGAGGTTTCAAGATCAAATCGTGTTTTAAAACAATAGCAAATTTGAGACCAAATCGAATTTTTGAGACCAAATCGAATTTTTGAGACCAAGTCGTATCTTACGTGTAGACTTCTGGGTGAGGGCAGAAATGGAAAAGCATATAGATAACAGTTGTCTGTGACTATTTCCTTGTATGATACTATGAAAACGTGGCGAGCTTTAGATATGAAAACTATTGACTCTTTGACGCAACGTATGTTGCTATTAGTAATGAAAACTCCATTCACTGCTGTAAGGAAATGAAACTTACCAGTTTGGTGAGAGTTATAACCCAAGACAATTTTCCCAGTAGAATACGGTTATTGCATCTCTGTAGAGGAGTAAGACCCCCAGGAATTAGTATCAAGGATATGACTTTAAACTGCTTTTGATTGCCTTGCTCCAGTCTTAGAGTTTTTAGGAATGTGGTGTACTCCTTCATTGCCATGACTCCCAGGACCATTCTGACCCGGAGTGATAGTACCTGTTAGGGTCCCTTCTATGGGACAAATAGAACTGTTCAATCACTTACAAAGGAATATAGTAGAAGTTATTTATATCACATATGATTACTTGATATGTCAAATTATCAAAGCTAAATAGAATTACTTGTGTACAAACAAATAAGTTCTAACAGCTCGTTTAAAAATAGTTACCTACAAATTATTTCCATACAAACGAAAAACAAGATTAGGTATAAAATAACTCACGTGCGTTTATATGTCATAAAACACCAACCATCTGACGCCCAGTTAGCTGGGGCAGTAGAATACACCGACTGCATATCTGCAGAGGGGTAAGCCGAGTGTCCTGGATTTGACACAAAACAATCTGACGACGAGGCTCCAGTAATGCTGGAGCTTCAGGTAATGCGGAGTACCCCTTCATTACCGCTGCTCTCAGGTCCACTCTAACTTTGAGTGGAAGCACTTGATAGGGTTATATCTATGGGTTAGATAGAACTGTTAGACATTTAAACTGTTTGCAAACAAATGACTTATGTTAAATTAAATTGCTAGAAATAGATCCAGCTGTGTGTAAACAAATGACCAATGTTTGATTAAATTTCTAATGGTACATAGCAATACTTGGAACCATTTAACTTTGTTGACTTATGCTAAATTGTATTGTTTGAAATAGAACTATTTGACTATTTAACTGTGTGTAAACAAATGATATTTAATTGAAGTGTTAGTGGTACATAGCAATACTTGGACAAATCATATAAATCTAATATATATATATATATATATATATATATACATCGGATTTAGTACTAAATAACCTACAATGGTCAATATACCATAAAACCAAACCAAACCAAGCTAGACAATTTTCTTTCAATGATTTATCTGGAAGTTCCTTGAATTTGGCATTTTAGCCTCTTAGTTCTGTTATCTTAGCAAAATAATTAAAGTTCTGTCGATAGTTCCTGATTTATTATAACCGATGTCAACATGAAAATTTTTATGCCGATGAACAGTCTGCCAGCTGCTGTTGGGATATCAGATTGCATATCTCTTCGCATCAATCAGTAATGTTCAATGTCTTAACCAAAAGAACATTACTTACAGCAGATAAGATTTTAATTGAAGGTTTTATTTGTCAGCTAAAGATATAACAAATTCTTTACAATGATTATATATATATATATATATTAAAAGAAATGACGATAACACCTTCTGTTTCTTTACTTAATGTTTTATTTGACAACTGCGTCTTCTGTTCAACCGAAGACATTTGAAAGTAATAGTTATTAAATAATAGTTTGAAGGTGATGTATTAATTCCTTTCAGTGGGTGGGTGAGTTCTCGTGACGTAGTGGTTAACATGCGTTTGTTGCGACATAGTCGTAAGAAAGTCTGAACTTTAGTTGTGGTATTTCGTTCACTTTCGGACTCTCGGGAAAGGTATGAACTTTTGCATGCCCTCACCGCTTTTATATTTACTGCAATTGTTCTAGAAGGATCGCTTAGGCATTAAATACTCCACGAAGGTAGATATGCCATTAAACAAAGAAACTAAACCATTTCTTTTAAGTTTTTATGCTACTCTGCTGGTCAACATATATATATATATATATATATATATATATATATATCATAATAGTGTTGGTTGTTACTATCTCACTTCATGGGTTTGTGGCAGACCAAATACGGTATAATTTGGTGAGTGGTCAATATCTGTGATAAAGCTACATATAATAATAAGTGAATATGTATTAGTTTTTGTATATATTTGATAGCATGGAAGCTGTCTGCGACCACAGGTTTAATGCCATCTTATAAACGACAATCATAAGGTTCTCTGCCTGATGATTGTCGTTTATCATATTTACTAACCCCTCCGCTCGGGCAGGATAGGATACAAGGTCAATTTTAAGCAGAGTTTAACTGGTTTACCTTCTCCTAGACTAGTTGCCTCACCAAGGCTGAAGAACCAAGTCTGCCCTACTATTTATCCATAGCTGGAGGGAGAATCAATTGGATTCATACCTTCTCCAAGGGTATTAGTGCTATGTGAAATGCAATCAATCTCGTCCAGGATTTGAACTCGGGTCGCCGTGTCGATTTCCTACGACGATAACGATTACACCACGTTTATAAGACGTCATGAAACTTGTAGTCGCAGATAACCTTTCATGCTATTAAATATATATAAAAACTAATATATATTTACTTATCATATATATATATATATATATGTGTGTGTGTGTGTGTGTGTGTGCGCGCGCGTGTGTGTGTGTACAAGGTGGAACGATAAAATTGTCGCCCTAGAAAAGACGACATGATTCCATTTCCGTTTAATGAAAACCGGTTTTCTTCTTTTGTTGCAGACCATCTACTAGTTGGTCAGTTGAGTACAAATCCCAAGAGCGATTGGCGCCTTCTATCATGTCTGAAAGTGACACAATGTTTAACGAGCGAGATCGGAGATGCGCCGCTGTACAGCCATTGCTCTCTACCGATCCAAGTTATGACAACAGGACCATTGCCAGCCCCCTCAAAATGCAAATCTAGATTGCCACGACTAACCGGGACGCGCCCAGGGTGATGAAAACAAAGTTTCCGACTACGGTTATGGTCTTTGGTATGGTTTCAAGTGAGGGCCACATCATGCCGCCTCACATCTTCGAAGTCGGCTTGAAAGTCAACACCAAAGTGTACCTGGATATGCTGAAGAGTGTGGTGATCCCCTGGTTCATTCAGGTGGCCGGTGGCTGACCCTGGGTGTGGCAGCAGGACGCGGCGCCGGCCCACAAGTCCAAAGAGAGCCAGGCTTCGCTTCAGAAGGAGTGCTACGACTTTGTACCCTTCTCTCACGGGCCCCCTCCTCCCCCGACCTGAATCCGCTGGACTACTTCGTTTGGTCATACGTCAAGAACCTCACCAACATGACCTCCCACAACACCAAAGCCAGCCTGATCACCGCCATCCGCCGAGTATTTGCCGAGCTCCCGCCGGCGCTTGTGGAAAAGGCATGCTCCCAGTTCCGAATTCATATCGAGGTGGTGATTGAGGCTGAAGGCGGCTACATTGAATAGATGTGTCAGCTCTACTACATAATCAAGTTACCTGAATTGATTTTTTCAATAAAAGTTTTAAAATAAAGCTGTAGTGTTGCTTTCTTTAGGACGACAATTTTATCGTTCCACCCTGTATTATCCAAATCCAAGTCAGCCGATGGTGACAACGATTCTATTTTAGGGTTTTCTCTCTTCGATATCCACATAATTCAAAATCCAATAGAGCTCAATGTAAAATAATTCTAAATTAAAATACAGAGCAAATAATTCCACATAAATGATAACTTTTAAAGACCACTCATATGGTTGAAGAAGAACTGATTTCATCTATCTATCTATCTATCTATCTATCTATCTATGTGTGTTAGGCGCATGCGTGTTTTTGTGACTGTTTTTATAGATATAATTAATAATTATTTGTAATTTGAGAACTCATTACTTTTTACTTGAAATACAGTACAAAGCACATTTATTTACGGAGAGTTTCGGTTATTTTTTTTTACTGATTTCACTTTCAAATGGATATTAATTCAGCTTTACTTACACATATATGATAAAATCTGTTTAAATTTACCAGCACCTCATTAGACAGTTTCAGTATGGATGACAAAAATAAGAAAACATAATATTACTCACAGTATGTATTTTCCCAACTTTTTCGGTTCAAGCAAGGTGTGATACAGTTCATAAGCGGAGTACATTTTATCTAAAATCAAAGTTTACCTTATCTTAGACTGGTTGCTTTACTATGGCTAAGAAACTAGTCTAAGCTACTATATACTTACAGCTGGAGGGGACAGATGGATTCATGCCTTTTCCATGGTATGTTTTTTTTTCAAGTGAAACGTAATCAACGAAGTCCAAGATCTGAACTCGGGTCACCGATTCCATTTCTTACGATGATAATATGCCAATTCGCTTTCTTAGCTGAAGTATATTCCCAACATTAAGACACCGTTGTATGGTGAGCAACGCATCAGTTTATTATAATCGATATAAACTTAATAATATTGCGTACTCTGATACGCAATGCATGAGAAAATCTCCTATGTTGGCGCAGTAGTCAAAGCTGACCCGTCTACTCCATAGGAAAATGCATTGAAGAATAAAGTACGGCAGTGGAAGACAATGTAAAACAAGCTTTGATGCGAATTTTTAGATATCATACAATAAGAATGGTCTAATATTAAAAAGCATAGGGAAGTATATTCAGCGAAACGGGCTTAAATTCACACTGAAGTAGTTTGTGTTCACACAAATGCATTTGAAAAAGACATTGATGCTTCTATTCTCATATTTCAGTTCAGAAATTTCTCTTTATTGTTGATACAATGCTGCCTTGAATAGCCGAAGCTAGAGTTTACGAATGTATAAGATGGAAAACCAAAACGAGGTTTCAATATATGACTCATTACATCCGGTGTTTTATGTCCAGTTCTGGAGTTCTGAAGAGGAAGATAAGACTTTAGTTGCCATTACTCCCTTGCCCCTCTGACATGGATTACTAGTACCGGTTAGGGCCCAATTCATGGATGGGGGGAATCAGTCCCTAGGGCGCAGTGGCAAACGACTCAGAATACGATATCGTAGTAAGCGAGTTCGAACGCCAGTTCATTATTACGTTCACTTTCGGAAGAATACTCTTGGTAAAGGTTTGAACACTTTTATACACCCAGCTATGGGTTAAATAGAATTTGTTTTTCTACAAGGATGGCTTAGGCATTAAATAATCCACGAAAATAGACCTATCATTAAACAAAGAAACCAAATCAAATCTATTAATGGGTTCTATAGATTTGAATATTATTTGTATTAAATATGAATACTTTGAACCATATGACTGTGTGCAAATTATCTCTATTAAATAGTAATACTTGATACAATATAATTGCCTGCAAACAAAGGATTTTTATTGTATAAGAATAGTTACGGGAACTCATATATTTGGGGATAAATTATCAATATTGTAAATAGTATCTTGAGGTTATAAAATTTTATAATATTTTATAAATGATTATCATTATCTACTTGAACCATATAATTGCCTGAAAAATACTGATTCGATGTTAAATAATTCAACAAAGTTTAAAATGCCAATAAATCCAACCAACCAATTTGATTGATCTGCCTTTAGTTTGAGAAGAGATAGATACCACGGGTAATCACAATCAGTTCAACTAATGCAATCGTAAATTAGTAGAAGACAATGGAAAACGAACTCAAGTGAGAATATTCTACAAAATGCATTATATACCATACGGTGTTTTTTGCTTATTGTTTCGTTTGATTAGACTGTGGTCGACCTGTACACGAAGTATATCCATATGCATTACTGATTTCTTAAGCATAAATTAAATGTCTACCTCTACGTGAAGACGACTAATATACAGGTGTAAACGGTTAATAAAAAAGCTCTTTTAAGTAATTACAGACACCTCATATTTCTTTTACTTTGCACACACGTCCACCATTATGAAGTGCTTGCTAATGAAATGCCGTTGAACATTATTATAAAATAAGAAACAAAGACTCTATTGCATTTGTTAGGAGAATGAGGACAAGGTGATGCTCCATCCTGGAGATTTCTGATAGAATCAATGAGATTTATAATACAGACTGTCACAACGTCCAAGTTAAGTGAGTTTGCAGATGACACCCTCAGTCAATATCGACAGTTGAAATAAATATCTCGAGAGATTACGCGTGAGTCGGAAGACAAATGACTGGCAGAGTTCAAGGCAGGCAGATGTCACAGTCTGACAGATGTAGATTTAATAATCTGCATTGCGATTATTTGATGCAGCGCACAAAGGTTCAGTCACTGATAGAAACATAGCAGTATATATTATAGACCATGACGTAAATCCTGTAGGTCCATGTCTTCTCGACCAGGTTCGAGTTTTTGTATGCACGCGATCGCTTCAAACCATACTCGAGTTTGGTAATATATGCATAATCCGCAAGTTTCATCTTCTATATCTGTATCAATAGATAATTTTTTTCTAAAATGAATTGATAAATAGATGGACAGATAGATATAAGGGGCATTATTAATTTAGTTATTAGTAGTATTTCAACCTAAAAATGTCAGTGTAATATTTGATTTAACGGATTAATATTCCTCATTGAATCAAAGTGCCCTTAAATCAGTGAGAAATATTAAAACGATAATTTTTTAAGATAAAGATTTGTAGTGCAATAAAAGCCTTTTTCATCATTAAGCGAAAGAATTATTAATTTAGATAGATAGATAGATAGATAGATATAAACAGAGGTAAATACATCTGAACAGATTGACATATATAAATCTGAAAATAATGTGATTAGTGAGCTTGCTTGATCTGGAGCATATATACCTACATCTAAACACAAATATCTATATCTGAAAGTACAGACACAGACACAGACATGCGCGTGCTTGTGTATATACAGGAATATATATATATATATATATATATATATATATATATATATATATATATATATTATATATATATATATGTGTGTGTGTGTGTGTGTGTGTGTGTGTGTGTGTGTGTGTGTGTGTGTGTGTGTATTTATATATTTAGAGATAGAGAGAGAGAGAGAGAGAGAGATGACCATAGATCTGAACCGATTTGGGTATAGAGATTTTAACAGTATGAATAATTAGTTTCCTTGATATATCTTAATGGATTAAGGTAGATTGACTGATAGATATGAACCGAGTAATGTAGACAAATCTGAACAGACTGAGATATAAAAATCTGAAAAGAATGTTATTGGCTAAAAAAATTGAATAGAGTTAGACAGATAGATAGATAGTTAGATAGATATATAGATACATATATACATACATACATGCATACATACATACATACATACATATCTTAGAAAAGTTATTATGTATTTCCGATGGTTTTTTGATTGAAAAAATGAATACACAGAATATATTTGACAAAAAAACTCCATTTCTTTCGTCTTTTTCATCTTTCTTATCTTATCTGCCTTCTCGTAAATTTGATTCTGTATCACTTGCGTCTGAAGCAAAAAAGAAAAAAAAAGTGTTTCAAGTGTTCTAGACCATGATTTAAGAGCTTTCTTTGTTTATGACAATAAGGCGGACATTTTCAGTCCAGTATCTCTCGACTAACTCTCTGAAGAAGCCTTAATCGAATCAAGTACGCATCAAATTGAATGAAAATGCACGGGCTGACTCGTAATTTTCCTTTTTGCATCAAATGTGGCTTATTGGGTCAAAACAATTGTTTTTATTTTACAATCTCAAGTGGATATAGATCCCGAAATATCACCTTAGCTAGTAAGCTAGTTTCACAAAATACTTCGCCAATGTAATGGATTTGAACACTGCTAAATGCCTTACTATTTTGTCCTTGTGCCTCACTGAAATAAGTTTAATTCAATAAATTTTAATGCCTTCCTTTTAGATAAAATAGTTATACAAGTTGTTTAAGAAAAATTGATATCATTTTGTAATCTAATAACATGACCAATTCCCGTTTAAATGAGCTCATATTTTAACTGCATGTTTTTTTTTTTCAAGTATAGAAATACCATTCACTTGAAAGAAAAAGGCGTTTAAACATTAGTAATAGAAGTTTTTGTTGTTTTGAAGTTTGAGATCATTTGAACGAGAACTGGTCAAGTTATTAGATTACGATATAATATCCATTTTTCTGAAACGCTGTATGTCTTAAAATAATATAAGCTTTTAAACACTCAGTAGATTATCCATCATTACTAGAGATTAGAGTTCAAACACAGATTTAAAAAAGTTAACAAAACAGGATGTTAGATTTTGATTTTTGCCAACGACTTCTTACAATTTAGATAACTAACAGATGTATATGTCCAACCCCTCCGCCACGGGCAGGATGTGACACAAGGTCAATTTTCAAGCGGAGTAAAGCTGATTTGAGCAAAGAGTTTTCCTTCTAGACTGGTTTCCTAAACAAGGCTAAAGAACCTAGATTGCTCTAGATAACTAACGTAGCATAGTCTTTCAATTTCCTATTTTCCCGTAAGTCATGATGTAAGTTTAAAAAAAATGTTTAAAACAGAAACATCAAGTAGACATTATTATATATTCTAGCATTTGACCTAAGAGGAAATGCAGATACAAATATACGTACAAAACAGTGCTCACATTTTTGTTCGAGGAATACTTTCTCGAGTTTTTCCTCAATTGGTTTGGTTTATTGGGCTATTTTTACGACATATTAACTCTTATGGGTTATTTTATGCCGAAACTTGATTTTGTAGTATTCCAATCTAACATTAATAATTCTATCCATCAAGTTTTCTTATCTTATACGAATAATTTGCACACAGGTGTATGGTTTCAATAATTAATAACAGTAATAATCTTTAGTAAAAAAATTGAACAGTTTATTTAATTCATAGTTAAGATCCTAACAGGTACTGCAACTCTGGATCAAATTGGACCAGGAATAATGGCAATGAAGGAGCACTCCACATTCCCCTGAATTTCAAAATTGGAGCCTCACCATCAAATATACTTCCTCAGTTGGATGTCCTTGATTATGTTATGCTGACATCTTAGAAATTGATTCGAACATTTTATACAATTAAATCGATTTATTGATTAATTTCAATCGCGCTTCAATCCATCCAGGGTCATTTTATGCTCAAAGGTTAGAGAATCGCGTTCATTGTACTCTCACTTTTAGATTTTTGTGAAGGAAGATCGATCTAAGACAACCTGCACTTGATTCACGATGTCCTAAAGGGGATAAAAGACGGCACTGATCAATTTAGATCAGTCCAAAGCCTTCGATATGGTTGACCATCAGTTTTTGGCGTATGTTTTGTCCCCTCTTGCTTGCCCTCTTACAGTAAGGGTCTCTGCTTTCGCCGATGATATCACCGTCTTTGTGTCCCGCCGCCCGGGCATAAAGGCTGTGAAGAAGGTATTTGCGGAGTATGAACGAATAGCAGGAGCCTAGGTCAATTTTGACAAATGTGAAGGTTTGCGGCTCGGTACCTGGACGGGAAGCGATACCCTGCCAGAGCCCTTCCGCAGGAGTGACGGACTGGTTCGCATCCTCAGGGTGTGGTTTGGGCCCGACCTCCAATTGGAGCGAAATTGGTAGAAAGTACAGGCCAAGGTAGATGCCCAGGTTGGTACCTAGCTTTGAAGGACTATATCGTTAAAGGGCAGTGGGATTGTGTGTATTTCCTCTCGTCGGCTGGCGCTACAACGATTCCTCACCAGATTGCTCTGGGGAGGTCGAAGTCCGCCGACAGGTCTGCAGTCAACGTACACGCAATGGGGATCTAGGTATGCCTGATCTGGAGAGCCACTAGCTCGCTGAAAAAACTCGCTTCTTTGGGTCGATCCTTGTCGGGGGACACGACATGGAGACGAAAGTTGAGCGATACCTTTCCTCGCCTCAAGTCAAACCCTCCGTAACCTTTTTGGGTCCAGTGACCTTTCACGGCCTCAGAAACTAGTGGTGAGCTCCGCTTAGGATCCTCTCAGAGAGAGGCATGGCTACATGACGGAGGAAATCCGCTTCCATTGGAATTGGGCACCAGGTTCGGTCTACTTGAACAATTCCGAGTTCTCACCCACCTGGTTACTGGCACGGAACGCGTTGCCCTTTCTCGGCTTGAACTTCAAAGCAGGCTTGCCAGACATGACTGATTGTCATCGTGGCGGCAGAGGCTTAGAGGAAACGAGTTCGTCCGTTCTGGGGTTACGTCAGGGAGTGGATGGTTCGCATCGAACCCAAGCAGCTCGTGCTGCACGACGTTGGTTACGTCGTAGACAACGTCTTATTTCCGTTTCGGGGTGAGAGGCGTGTCGTCTTTCTCGTGATCCTACCTGTAGTGAGAAGGGTGATTTGGGAGACGCGAAAAAAGGGATTGTATGCCGATGCAAACTTTTCTCATTGTGATATGATATTGTTCTTTAGGCATCAGATGCGATAGAAAACGCTTGGATCACATAACATTCGACAATGTTGGAGTCATCCTTCCCTTCTCTTCCTGCGCATGGCAACTTCTGTTCGGGTCTTTCGAGGCTCCATCCCGGGTAGGTAGGTTTTGTTGTCCTCTAATCCCTAGTTAGCAGTATGTTGTGAGTCATCATTCCCGTCACCTAGTTGTTAGCCTCCATGATCTTCTTCATCCCTATTTTTTTTTATACCTTAACTCTAACTCCAGCCAACCTTTTTAGAAGAACTTGGAACCTCGTCGGAATAAATTCATGCTACCTGTCCTCACTGTGCTCGACCCTGCTTTTTCCTTTTGTCCCATTAGATTAGATCTCCCTCACACTTAGGGTAGGTCTGGATTGTTTTCGGCGTTCTCAGACACCGGAAAACAGTCGGCCTCCATATCGTAGAAGCGGGGATGGGAGGGCAATCAAACGGGGATTTTTCTTTCGTTCCCTTTTCTCTTTCAGGTTTTTTCTGCCATCCTTGTAAATAAATAATCATCTCTGTAAATAAAATCATACATTTCATTCGGGGTTTTAAGTCGGCCTATTGCTCGTTGCAGCATGCTTGGTGAAGGATGGTTGCTTATATATTGTGTTGATGAATGGGTCAGCGAATGTGGATTGCTTGGGCCCCGTAGAAAATATAGATATGGCATGACCACCCCCCCACTGAAAAACTTCAGAGCTTTATGTTCTCCTCTGTATTTCAAGTGGAAATAAAGGAGATAGGCTCCAAGCAGATGCGATAGAAGGCGCTGGGCTGGGACGCACCTCGGTTGGCTGCGTTTTGTCTGGGCGCGTGTTGTATACTCAACTGTGTCTTTATGAACAACGAGGAATACGTATATATAAAAATATATCTCTCATTTTATTCTCGAAAGAGGCACATAATTTGTTGTGAGTTTGACAGATAGATGGAGAGACATATGCTTAGAGAGGAGACTTCTTCTTGCCCCATATCTTCTTCCTGGAGACAGGGGGTGCCAATGCTTGCACCCCTTTGCAAGCCGTATCGTCAGAGACGACCTAACGCCTCTGATCGGTTGCGTATCCCTCGCTCGACTACCGATTCTCTGGACTCTGTCTAAATCTGACCGCGTGGTTCTTATATCACGAGGTCATCTTCCCGTTACACACCTGCTGTACCGGCTTGCCTCGACTCACTGCCGTCCCCCTGTTTACTAATCACAACGGGGTCACTAGGAACGAACCGAAAATCCATGTCATATGTTATATAACACGCGGATCTGTTCGGGAGTGTTCTGGGTCGGCTGCCAGTCGGTCGAGGTGCGCCTTGACCGGCATCCTCGAGACTCAGAGAGATGTCTTCCCTGGCTCTGAGGTGCCCCCTTTTAGGTGAATGCCGACGGGACCCAATGCACTTTTGGAGCCGCCGGGCATGTCTGGGCTATGGCCCTGCACTAGGACCCACCTAAAAAGGCCTTATGTTACACTCGTTCGGTTGGTGGGACATGCGACAAATACCAATAACCTCTAAGCTGCCTGACAGTATCGGAAAGATATTCCTAATTGTTGTATGACACCTATATTCTGTATATTTGTTCTGCTATTGTAATAGTTTTTTTTTTCCAACCTACTTCTCTTGTCTGCGTGTCTTCATTTTGACCCCTAAACATCACAACAAATAATTAGTGTTGAATAGTAAAAATTGTACTCATTTAATTGTGTACCACCAATAAATATCAATAACTGAAACCATTTAATTGTGAGCAAATAGAACTATTAGAGTTAGATAGCAAAACTAGAAACCATTTAACTGTGTACAAACAAATGAGCTTTAGCTCGTTTAAAAAATATGTTACTCACAAGCTATTTGCTGACAAATCATATATATATATATATATGATTTGACTTTAAATAACCCACATAGCTGATAATCCATTAAACACAACCGAACCAAATCAAACCATAGCTCTTTACTGATTTATCTGCTTATTTAGCAGAATACACTCCTGGTGAAAGCCCAGGTAGATCTTTTAAAAATAATAAAAACATTTTGAAACTTGATTTTGAGATATTAGAATAAAGTCTTGCTGCGATCTGTTTCACAACGCATTTTTTTCTGGGTTATGGGATTTTGCCAGCATAAAAATCTTTCTGGCGAAATTTCAGTGGCAATTGAATAAATCATTTCCCGGCGAAAAATATTTGCTTTTCTGTTTCTCTTTGGCCTTATCTTCTCGCTTCTCGACTTTCACTCTTCTCCCGACACGTTCTCGGACACCTGCAATTCGATTTTTACCGAAAAGCTAATTGCTTGATTGATCAGCAAAGAGAGTAAGCGAGTAAAAAGATAAGAGACCCTGACTTAATCCATTTAGTTGAACAGATGGGAGTATTTTCATTTCGTTGTTTGATTAAACATTCAGGAGACTTTGAAACTTAAACAGATAAAATCAGAATACTGTAAATGTTGTCCTTTCCTATGTTCCATCAAGTTCACATTAGCATATTTATTTTCGCCTCTTTTTATTTTCAATTAAATTCTTTTCAGGCAAATTTTTATTTTTATTTTTATTCTTAAAGAGGCTTAATTATAACTTGAGTTTTTGTCTATTAGTAAAAAAAAATTGATAACAATAGTAGCCTTAGAAAACAAAAAAGCCTTCGAATTGTATATATATTTTGTAAAATAGAGTCAATAATATTTATAGTTTTATCAATTAGAATATTCGGACTCTTATGTTCATCTTTATTGTTATATTCACAACGTTTCAGTCGATGCATCGTTCGGCCTTCTTCAACAATAATGATGATGACAATTGTCCGAATACTCTAATTGATAAAAATCATCAAGCTTCATCTAAAAAATGTAGGCAAATAATAATTATATGTTTCTCTTATTCCCTCACCAAAAAAAAAAAAAAATTGTATCATGGTATATATTTTGCATGGATAGAAAGTATGAACATTTTCTTTTCCAGTTGATATCTCACGGTTCGGTAAGCAATCCTTGAAGTCGGATAGTGATAGATATAATATTTTTATGCTTGAAGAATCTAATAGCTAGTAATAAAGATTATAAGAATATAATGTGACGCATATGGTGGCTTATTAGAGGCGAATTTTCTAAGCCACAAGCAAAAATGAACGAATAAATGTATGTGTGTGGGGGTGTAGAAAACATTACCATTCGATTTTAACATTTATGCAAAGTTTACCATCAAAGAAAAAAAACAACGAAAGTAAAATAAAACAAAAGAACGTATTGGTTACTCTCACAATGCTTCCAAACACTGACCCCAAATGGTTTTAACATAAAAGTAAACCATCTATCTTTAAATAACCACTTTGAATTAGAATGGTCAGATATGGGTGGACACAAAAACATTAATTAACAAATGCCTATGTTAGATATCTGACGTCTAAGTTTCGGCTAATTTGAAAGATACACTATACACTTTTAACAAATATTTTACAAGTTTAGAACTCACTGCAAGATGTTTACAGTACCATAGATCGGGAAAAAACAGTTCAAGACATTGTTACGCTTAAAAACTTAAAAAAACTTTTTCTTAAAAAAATATTTTGTTTTAACGGTGACCTGGTGTTGAAACTAGTTAAGAACAATTTAAAAATTCATAAAGAAATATTTGTATTTTTCACATTATTTTTGTTTAAAGCTTTAAAAGAATTCGCAAATAAAATCCAAAGTCGCTCATAAAATTTCCATGTAATGTGAACTATTCACTCTTCATAGAAAATGGAATTTTTTTGTATTAATATCAAATAAAAAATATCTACTTACGAAAACATACAAATAAAAAATTCATTTATCAAAATATATATAACAGGATAAAGAACTATTATCTATAAGTATGTCCAGAGTCCACTCTGGGCATCGCTGGGCGGGGACACACTTCGACCAGCCGTGTTTCTGGGCACACTGATCAGATTTGGTGTTTTGGCTTCAGTGGCAGTCGGTCGAGGCCGCCTGACATGTATTTCAAGAAGCTAGCATTTATGTCACGCGAGTTAAGACCAGCGCCCCTTGAGCCCCAGGTTGCCATCCCCACTGGCTGTAAACCTCTCCGGAGGGGCTAGGTATATCGCCTGGCATTTTTGGAACCATCCGGGGTGTGTGAGCTAAGGCCCTGCGCCTGGTTCTCACATTAAAATGCCTTGTGCCAAACTTTGGTGTTTGTGGGGCACCAGAAAAATATCAAATATCATAACTCCAAGTAACAATCAACGAATCACTACTTAATCTAGAGGCAAATGACACAGCGACCAATAATTACGACGGTGTCACTATTAGATCAATTCTGATCTTTTATGAAATATTCTATCCAGGTCTGTGCTCTTTATTTACTGAATAAAACCAGAATTGATATCAAAGTGTAGGCATTGTATAGGCTGTTTGCTATTTCTTTTGTCCCCTGATCGAGTTATAATTTGTGCTTTGTAACCTGCCAGTTAGAGTTCTTTACCCGATTAATCATATTTTGATAGCTGGGTTTTGATAAATGTTCAATATATATATATATATATATATATATATATATATATATATATATATATATATATATGTAAAAGATTCTTCTCCTCGGCATGTTTGTTGCCTGAAGATGGCAGTATTCATACAATATGAAATTTTTAGTAACGGCATTTGATTTTGTTTGTGAACTGTTTAAACTCACATATTTGGCTTTATATCAGTGGGGTTTCAGTTTTTTGGAGCCTTGAATGATTTTATTGGAAATTATTGTTCGATTTATATTTTTTAAATTCAATATACTATTATTTCTGATTTAAATATTGAGCATTGTTTGAGAAAAGACTACCAAACAACTACATGTTGACTTTTGTATTTTCCAGTATTCATTGTCATAGACACTGAGAACTTGAACGTCACACACACACACACACACACACACACACACACACACACACACACACACACACACACACACACACACACACACACACACACACACACACACACGTGCGCGCGCGCTGACACCGACTGTATTCATAATAATGTTACACAAAGAAAAAACAAAAAAAAAAAACAAGAAAAGCGGCTCGTTATTTCGGGCACATGAAAATCATCCTTAAAAATAAACAAAATTCTTCTAATTATATGACTGAGACAAATAAATTTCTGGTTGAAATAAAAGATGTCTTTAAAAATCTCAAATATGCTTTTTTCCTCGTTTTCAAAGAATATATAGTTGTTTCAAATTGACACCTAAATTTTGACAGTAAATAACTTTGTTCTCTTGATTTTTATAATTGAGCTAAAACTTTGAAATAAAAAGATTCAAGACTCACCTAAGTTCTGTTCATATCTGTGTGTATGGGGGGGGATTTGTTCCGTTGAACAAGACATTGAACGGCAGCATCAAAGATTTTAGTGGCGACTGAGACAGGAATTTAACTTGGATCATTGAATTTTGGTTTGAAAAATACCACGGATTAACAGAAAATATGTTTGACTTTCGTCAATGGTCACTTGTTAAGCATCAGCTGTACAAATCTGCAGAGCTACAGATATTTGATGAATTTTGTTAACAAATGTATTTGGATACTACTAAAATTATTATAATATTCCAAATTATACATGTCGTAAATTATATTAAAAATATGAGCCAGAGTATCATTAATGAACATTCTTATTCATTAATGTTACACCGCTGATATATATATATATATATGTATATATATATATATATATATATATATATATATATATATATACATATATATATATATATATATTCACACACACACACACACACATACACACACACACACACACATATATATATATATATACACCACTAATATATATATATATTATATATATATATATATATAATATATATATATATATATATATATATATATATATATATATATATATATATATATAAGTATTATTTGGTCCAGTTAAACCGGAGTTGGGAGTAATTCCATTAGGACAAGAAAACTATTCAAAAGTGAACATTTAAATTTTCCTGGTAAAGACCTCAATGTAACCGGTTTGTGTTTCTCTCTCTCTCTCTCTCTCTCTCTCTCTCTATATATATATATATATATATATTATATATATATATATATTAGTGATGTATCACCTATAAATAAATACGCCTCAAACAATTTCTTTTTTATGAAATCTTAATTTTCTTCTAAACCAAAGATGTTCGACTTTTATTATTTCTCTCATTGTGGATATTATCCTATTTGATTTATTTCTAAATTCTTCATTGTTGAAATTCATGACAAAAGGTTTAAATGCGTCCCAGTTAAAATATAAGTATTTAATAAGAAGTTATATATTTTTATAATATGTTTAATAATGTTTTTTGGGTGTTCTCGTGGCGTAATGGTTAAAGCACTGGACTGCGGAATCGTTGTCGAAAAGTTTTCAAGAAAAGGCATACTATTTTCTAATACTCAACAAAACTGAGTGCAACACTTTGATTTTAGAACGCATTGCACAGATACTACATTGTTATCCCAACATAATCTATCGTGAGAAGAACGAAGAAGTTAATAAAACAGAAATGGCAGTTTAATATATATATATATATATATATATGTATGTATGTATATGTGTGTGAGAGTGTGTTTACTATAAATGTATGTATGTAGTCTGAGACTATTAGCTACAAGAGAAATACATCTTTTTGATTTGCTTATATTCCTTGTTACCTGCACACCCTTTGACAGCGGTGATCCCCCTTATGTCATGTTCAAGTTCCCAGTGTCTATCACAGATCCAGTTTTGTCACAGACCTAAGATGATTGATGCTCAAATCTGGACGATTTCCTGCCATATTTAATTCCATCTATTCCTGTTAAAGTCTACCCAAGTTCTGAGGTAATATATATATATATATATATATATATATATATATATATATATATATATATATATATATATATATAAAAACTTCAGAATGAATGACAGCAACAACGAAGCTTTGTATAAAATCAGTCATTGATTCTGTATTCAGTCACCTCGATATTTTGGTCTATTCAACATTTTGCATATAGATATGTAAATATCATTCAAATATTTTATGTCAGACCAACCCAGTATATTCTTGTAAAAGTCGAATTTTCGTTAATTATCATAATACTTCGTTCAAAGTTGGCCCTACTTTTCACGGTACGTATCAAACAATATAAGAAAGCAGTTATCAAATATTTACAAAAAGAAAATTGCTCTGTCGGCTAGGGCTACAGAATACACTGACTGCTTCTCTGCAGAGAGGGAAGACTCCCCCAAAGAGTGTCCTGATACGACATCAAACAATTTGATTGTGAGGCTCCAGTAATGCAGGAGGTTTGGGGGATTCGGAGTACTCCTTTATTGCCATTGCTTCCAGGTCCGTTCTGGCCTACAGTTGGAGCACCTGAGAGGGTCCTATCTATGGGTCAAATAGAACAAAAATGCGTACTTATTCCAAACAGAATAACTTGAAATAGAACTGTTTTGATATTTAAACAACGTACTAATGCTAAACTGAATTGTTTGAAATAGAACAGATTTGACATTTAACTGTTTGTGATTTAACTGATAATCAAATGTAGATTTTTGGTTTGGTTTGGTTCTATAACATATCAATTGTTTGTTATTTAATTCCAAATTCATTTTTATACATATACAAAGTTCTATTTCAAGCAATTCAGTAAAGCATAAATACACACTTTAAACGTCAAAAAACGTTCTATTTCAAACAATTTGGTTTAGCATAAGAACTCAGTTTAGTTCTATTTGATCCATAGATAGGACCCTATCAGATGCTACTACTCCAGGCTAGAGTCGACCAAGGATCGATGGAAATAAAGGGGTACTCCGCATTCCCCAAAGCTCCAACATTACTGGAGATTCCATCAGATTGTTTAGTGTCATATCAAGAACACTTGTTGGGAAGTTTTACCTCTCTGCAGAGATCCAGTCGGTGTATTTTACAGCCCCTCCCCAACCGACTTGGCCGATGTGGATTTTTAACAATTGTTAAACCAAATCTGGATGTGCATGCGGCTTAACAGATATCGTCTTAGGAAGTGGATTCATTTACACGAGTTCAAATTCTGAACGAGGCTATTTCTATGTCAATGAAAGCTAATATCCTTAGGAGAGGTATGACTCCAACAATTCTTTCTCCAGCTATGAGTAAATAGTAAGGCAGACAAGGCTCTTTATGTTTGGTATAGTAACTGGACTAGGAGACGGAAAACTCCGAATTCAAGCCTGCTGAAGACCTGGAGAGGTACCACAGGGCTTTTCCTGACATACCGTATAAGTAGCACCCCCACGACCAAACCAAGGCATGAGACGAGTGAGTTACGGAGAGTAACGAAATTTAAATGTACTGAAAATAATCACCAATCAATATTTCGTTAGGACTAACAATCCACGTCAAAAAGATAAAAGAGTTTAAATGAGTAAATCTCTTGCGTTTGGAAAAATACGCCGCTATTTGTATCATTTATTTGCACACATATAATATTAACTATTACTACCTAAGAGGAATAATTTGCACACAATTAAGCAGTTTCAAGTATTCCTTTTAAATATAAATAGATCTATTTAAATGTTATCATTTATCTGTCCATAGTTATATCCTCTCACGTATTACTATCAAATACAAATAATTTTCAAACACACTTAATGACTTATACACGGGACTTGAACAGTTACAACCACTTCAAGTCAGAATGAGCCCGGGAGTAATGGGAGTAAAGAGGTGATTTCAAATTCCCCGATGATACAGAAATAGAACCTCACCATCAGATAAGCTTTAGTGTCATACTCGTGATGTGTCATACACGCTGGATGTAAGTTGAGGTGAGTGTATGTGTTTGTTTTGTCGTTAAAGTGTATTGCGATATTTTACTTTTTTTGTATTTAACCTTTTTTGTTTCTCTAGATAGGTGTTTAATATATTTTAGAAGTATTCAAAAGGTTTGATCAAATGTTTTCAATTATCTTCCTTGTGTGTGTGTGCGTGCGTGTGTGTGTGTGTGTGTGCAGAAACACAGAAAACAAGCAATATTTTATTGAAAAAAGAAAACAGCTAAACATAATAATAATAATAATAATAATAATAATAATAATAATAATAAAATATAGGACGTACTCTTATTTTTATTTACAAAGTTTTTTTTGCATGAGCCTCGCGGGTTACTTGAAGCTTTTCAATGGATGTAACAACATCAAAGAAATAAAAAAAACAAAACAAAAAAAACAAAAAAAAAAAACAAATAAAAAAACAAAAACAAACCAAAAAAAACAAACACTTCTATCACGAAACCAGCCGTGAAGAGGAAACCTATTTGACAGGAACTCGAGAACAGGTGCTTTTAGTGAGATTTGACCGTAATTTAACAAAAAAAAAAAAACAAAACAAAAAAACAAAAAAAAAAAAGCAAAAAACAAAACAAAGTATAGATTAGATTTGTCTCAAAGTCAAAAGTACTCGGGGTTCAGTAAGTATCGAACTCACCATCAAAAGCAAGACTATCTTGCTAACAACCTGTGAGATACCCGTAAATGATATTAAGTTAATCACATAAAAGAACTTTATTTAGAGCTGACACTTGAAAATCGTTGATTTGAGGCGTCTTATTACGAACATTATACTGGTACAACCAGGCAATGGCAAAGAAAGCGTATTCAATTTGCTGTAATTTGAATAAATGTTGGGTGACATTGATTGATAAGTGACCAGTTTTGCGTATCGATTTGAGAATTTTTATCATTGTTCAGGAAGTAAAATCTCGAAATTCTACTTCTCAGACAATCTTCTGTCTTCCTCAAAGCAAGGTTGTCTCTAGAATCAAAATATGTGCATATATTGCTGGAGTTTTATAGTAATCATGTAATATATATGCACAGTTTCTGTCTCATCACAGAAAGAATTTTACAGTACCGCTATTCAATGCTACATAATCGGTTAAAAGTTCCAGAGAAAATACAGATTACGAACTTTGGCCAATAAAAAAGAAGATGGATACATGTAGGTGAAAAAGAATTAACTGCTATGGTTAGCTTCCTGTTTATTTTACGTGTAATTTTCTTTTCTTACGAGATATATTTTTGGAAAATCATTTTCAATAAGAAGCGAAATAAATATGTAGACATTTCCTGATGAGAATGAACATTTATATAAAATCAACATTTTCAGAAAATATACTGAAAAAATGTCATTTAAATGATAAGCAGTGCGTAGACTGACATAATACGTTACAATGGCTTTATTGGGTTTATTCAAACCATTGGAAATTAGACATTTCTATAATTGTGTTGTATATATATCTTAGTGGCGCTTATTTTATACCATTAAGCTAGTCAGCGCACTCAATGAACTAAGTACCATTTTTCCTTGCTTAAATGGATAGCATTGTTGAAAGCGAATAAATACGCATTGACTAACTAAAAATATGAAGTTGGATAATGAATTGATCATTATTGCGGTCTATATAGATAATTGTTAAAAGTTTATATGTATGTCTTCCACAGACATCCAAATAGTTTGATTTAGAACCACAAAATTTGCTAGGAATATTTATGGGACGCAGAAGAAAATGTCTTAACGCAAAATATTATAAGGAAAGTGGCTATTCCATTGAGAAGAGAGATTTCTTACAATAAACAATAATCATTGAGAATCTACGCTGCTGAAAGGCGTAACAAATCGTACATAATATACAATTACGGAATTTAAGACGAAAAATGATTTGTTTTACCAAAATGACCCTCTATGATTAATTGAAGTTTAAAATATTTATTAGTAGCCTTTTATTTTTGGTATAGTAACTGGACTAGGAGACGGAAAACTCTGAATTCAAGCCTGCTGAAGACCTGGAGAGGAATGGGCACCACAAGGCTTTTCCTGACATACCGTATAAGTAGCATCCCCACGACCAAACCAAGGCATGAGACGAGTGAGTTACGGAGAGTAACGAAATTTAAATGTACTGAAAATAATCACCAATCAATATTTCGTTAGGACTAACAATCCACGCCAAAAAGATAAAAGAGTTTAAATGAGTAAATCTCTTGCGTTTGGAAAAATACGCCGCTATTTGTATCATTTATTTGCACGCATATAATATTAACTATTACTACCTAAGAGGAATAATTTGCACACAATTAAGCAGTTTCAAGTATTCCTATTAAATATAAATAGATCTATTTAAATGTTATCATTTATCTGTCCATAGTTATATCCTCTCACGTATTACTATCAAATACAAATAATTTTCAAACACACTTAATGACTTTATTTTTGTGACTTGAACACACTTAATGATTTATTTTTGAATCAATAGGCATTTTATTCATTGTTTGAAGATGTATTTAAAGAGTCTTCAAAAAAGAAAAAGATAAAAAAAGAAAAAAAAAAGAAAGAAAAAAAGACTTTCCACAAAATATTTGACATCTGGAAATTCTGCATAAGTTTATTCGGATGGAAAGAACACTCACCATCTTACCATAAGTAATAAGGTATCGTTTTACTCTCATTATAGTGCAAGTCTTGGCTTCTGATCCAGCGTAGACCGATACTTAGCTAGTTCCTTATACAATACTTTTTCTGATACACGAATACACGCATACTTTTAAAATCATTAATGATGTATATTTCGAAAAAGATATGAATATATCGTATTTGTTATTGATCGAAACTGACTGAAAATAAAGTTGCAACACTTGGAAGAGTAGTTTGGTTGGTTTATTTTACAGTATATCAGCACTCGTTGAATTAATTAATATCAAAGATTTTTTTCAAGCAATTGTTTGGTTTCAAGTGACTAATCGAGACCATTTAGATCACATCTCTGTTGAAAATCGTGGAGAATACTTAGAAGAGTCCTAGAAGACTTGAAGAGACTTGCAGTTACTCAGACTTCGGGGACAATTGATGTGAAAAACCCATTGGGAATAAAATAATAGATTAAAAAATCTTAGAAAAAAGACTTCTGAACTGGAGATCAGGGGAAAATGGAGACTGCTCAAGCACAGCGCTAAGATCAGGTAGAATACGTACAAGAGTCCAGGAGAGCTGAGCATATTTGTTATCACTTGACTTCATTGAAAACTACCAGTTCCTATCGTTGTAAAAAAATCCACCAAAAAACAACCCCCAACCCCCCAAACAACCTCGCTTAGAGTATTATAAATGTTCATCATATAAATAAGCAAATGCCCAAAACTAGGACAAAACAAATGCATAAACAGGCATAACTGAGTGGGTAAGGATATCCACTAAGAATAGTGCAAGTGACTGGAATTTGAGCATACGGATACATCCTATAAGTTCAAACCAGAATCTGTCTTAGAAAATGAGAGCTACGGAATTCTCGAGGGCTTTGAGATACAAACGGATCATTAAATCTGGATCAAAAGATCTGGCGTTAATTAACAAAAATAAAATAACTTGTAATTTTGCAAATCTCCTCGTTTCATGAGATCACATATTAAAAATAAAAAATGCAACAACTGGACAAATACATGCACATGCAAGGAAGCCGAAAACATTGTGGAAGATGAAGGTGACGATGACATCAATCGAATATAACTCAAAGTCCAAGAGAATTTCAGGCGTTTTATGTACATACCATTTCTGAAAATAGTCAAATCTCAATCTAGTAAAATACCCAGAATATCACCCTCCCCACCTTATCAAACTTGGTCTAGTATTCCTTCTCCACCATCCCTCGATCATTACATCACTAATGTTCACTACTTGCAGTGTGTTGCTGAGGGTGTTGGTGGGGGAGAACATTACATAACTATATTTATAATGTTCATGTCTAAATTTAAGACAATATCGTGAAGAAGAGAGGTCAGATGTACTTTCAAATGCCGCTAAATAGCTTTTGTTACCACAAGTGAGTAAAATGTAAAGTTGGCGACCGTAGATAAGGGCGACCAGCAGGCTTCCTTTTCAATAGCTATATCAGCGAGGTGCAGGGGAGAGCGCTACTCCCTTCCTTGGATTGCTCCACTTTACATTTGATACGTACGTGAGTGTTAAGCAAGGAGGAATCAAGTACCATGTTTATGAGTCTTTGGTAGGACTCGACCTGGGATTAAACCCCGGCCTCTCCGGGCCGTTACCATAAATACTACCATCTTCTTTCATCATCATCATCATCATCATTATTATCATTATCATAATCATGGTTATCACAAAAACTTACCAGCACTGTCGGTGACGTTTAGAATACACAAACTGTATTCCTTGCAAAGTGTTGTGTATTTGTCCAACCCCTCTGCCACAGATAGGATGTGACACAAGGTCAGTTTTTAAGCGAAGTACAGCTAATTTGAATTTTGAGTTTTCCTTCCTCGAGTTTGGCAATCTAACCCTATCTTTCAAGACCATTTACCAATAGCAGAGGAGAGAATGGATATATTCATGTCTTTCCCAAAGATATTCGCACAACATGAAACACAAATAGCCTCGTCTAGGATTTGAACCTGGGTAGTCGATTCCATCTCTTACATCGATAACAGTTACACTAAGTACGTCTCTTGCTGAAGGATAAACCGCTCCCTAAAAAACCCTAAAAGGGGTGTCCTGTTACGACATTAAACTGAATTTTGTGGCGAAGTTCGAGTTCAGGAGCTCTGGGTATTGTGGAGTACTTCTTCGTTCACATTGAGGTTCACACTGACTGGGAGTGGTAGCACTAGTAAGGGTCCCACTGTCGATCAAATAAACCCGTTCGAAAACTATTGAAATTAAATGGGTTTTCTTGATAGTCAATTTGTGTAAATTATTAGTATTAGAAATACTTGAAACCATATTTCTGTGTGCAAACAAATGGTGATCATTAAATAAGAATAGTCACTTGAAACCTTATAAGCGTATATAAATTTGTTTTAGATAGTAATGTTTGAAATTATTTAACTTTGCATATTATTTATATAAAAATTTGGCATTAAATAACCCATAAGTGGTCGATATACCATTAAACATATAAGCAAAACCAAAGCGTATAATTGTAGGTGATCAAATTATTATTATTTAACATCTTGCGAGGTTTTCACACCAGCGTTGGCTGATCGTCTTTCACTGCAGTCTGAGAGACAGCAAGTCTCCTCAAGTCTCTAGGACTCTTCTCAGTATTCTGGCTGACCGCAACAATACTGTAGTTTGAATGGTCTCGTTTCGTCTCGTCTCGTCGTTCGATTCTAACTCTTGCTATCCCCTTAACAAGCCTTTGGAGATTGTTCCGAGTGCACCGATTATAATTGGTATCACCGTTACTTTCATGTTCTATAGATTTTTTACTTCTCCGGTAAGGTCTAAGTACTTATCTCTTTTTCGTTTTCTTAGGTTTTCACTCAGAGCTCCACCGGGACGCCAAAAAAGACTGACTTCATCATCAAATAGCCCAACCAAAGTTGACAAGCCGTAAAACTAATCAACACAAGCCATAATTTTCTGTTTTAGCATCACCACCACCACCACCATCACCATCACCACCACCATCCTCAGCATCAACAAAGCTGCCATGAATAATTCCATCTTCCTCTTTTTCTTCCTTATCATCAGCATCTACATTTTTGTCATTGTAATCTCTTTATTTTATTCATCATCGTCATCATCACCAAAGACACTATGAACGCGACTATCTTCTCTCCTCCTCCTCCTCATCATCAACCGCACCAACTTCATAATAATTATTATCATCAACTCCGTATTTCTTGCTTTCATCGTCGTCATCATTAAAGCCACCATGAAATCTACCAACGTCTTCCTTTTTCTCATCAACATCTCCATCATCTGCATCATTGTAATCCGTTTCTTCTTAGAATAATAAAGTTATAAATCAATGCTTTAACTTTGTGTTGTTGATGTTGTAGCTGTTGTTGTAATTGTTGTTGTAGTTGTTGTTGCTGTTCTTCTTTTTCTTCTTCTCCTTCTTGTTATTATTTCACTCCTTAGAAGTTTTTTCACATCCGGTGTTCTTTTTTTTACTGGAGTCTGAGTAACAGCATGTCTCTTCAGGTCTCCAGAAATCTTCTGAGTATTCTGGCTGGCCTCAGCAAAGCTGTAATTTGGAGGGTCTCGATTCTCCCAATGATTTTCAGTTCTTCTAGACCCCTTTACAAGCCTTTGGGGGCCGTTCCGAGCCTATTAGCTATAAATAGTATATCTGTCACCCACATGTGCCACATTTTTTTTAGTTATCTGGTAAGGTCCAAGTACTTGCCGCTCTCTTCACTTTCTTTGATTTTCACTCTGCAGTCTGCCGGAAAGGCAAAAGCCCCAAGACGACAAGTTTTATTTTATTTTGTTAATTATCATTAGGTCTGGTTTTCTGGCCGGATTAGGTAATTCGTCAGGTCGGATTAGGTAATTCGTCCGTATCTCAAAATCTCAGAATTTAATGCGTCTCATTTTCTAGGACGGATTCTAGTTTGTGCATATAACATTATATAGTATGGCAAAAATTCTTTATTTTGCACAATTCCCAGTGGATCATCTTTCCCACCCAGGCGTGTTAATTAGGTATTTTCTTTGCGCTAGTTTGCTGCAATCGCATACACTGTAATTAATCATTTCATCACTTTCTGCACATAACCTACAATTATTTTTATCATTATCATTATTATCATTATAATAATAATTATTGTTATTGCTTCTTGTGAGTTTTTCACTCGAGCGTTTACTGATGGTCCTTAACTGGAGTCCTAATAAAAGCAAGTCTACTTGGTTCTTTAGAATTCTTCTCAGAATTCTGGCCGATCTCAGCAATGCTGTAGTTTGGATAGTCTCGGTTCGTCCTTTGATTTCCAATTTTTCCAATTCCCTTACCAAGCGTTTGTGGACCATTCCGACTGCACCAATTATGATTGGTATTACCGTTACTTTAATGATCCATAACTTCTTGATCCTTTGGCAAGGTCTTAGTACTTGTCTCTCTTTCCGTTTTCTTTGGTTTTACTCTGTAGTCCGCCGGGACAACAAAGTCCACTAATTGGCAATTCTCTTTTTTTGTTGTTAATTATCACAAGGTCTTCTGACCGGGATTATTATTATTATTATTATTATTATTATTATTATTTCATTCACAGTGAATTTTTCTCACCTGTGTCAGAGTGACAGCAAGTCTCCAAAAGTCTCTTGGACTCATCTTAGTATTTTAGTCGATCTCAGCAATGTTGTAGGTCGAATGGTTTCAATTCTCACACTGATTTCCAGTTCTCCCAGTCGCCTCTCCAGCCTCTTGGGGACCGTTCCGAGCGAACAAACAACAGTTGGTATTATCTCGGTCCTTATGTTCCATTATTTTCTCAGTTCTCCGGCAAAGTCCAAGTATATATCGATCTTTTGGCTATATTTTATCTTCACTCTGTGTTCGGACGAAACGGTAAAATCCACAAGGCGGCAAATTCTATTTTTTGTGGCTGGGATTCGGTGATCTGTCTATCTCAATATTCGACAGAATTTGACGAGTTTTATTCTCTAAGACTGATTTTATGCATATACCATTCGACAGTATGGTCAAATTTCAATCTCTTGCTCTGTCCCCAGGGGATTACCTTCCCACCCAGTCATGCCTGGCCTTGTACTCCTTTTGTGCTACTTTGCTTTATCCACTTATTATGTGATTACCGATTTCATTTCATTCTGCACAATCTACCTTTGCTATTCTGTTGCGTATAATCAATTTTCAATATAATATAATTGATTCTTATGGCGTTATTTTGTGCTGCTCTAAGAAGAGTTTCAATTTTTCTCTTAAGTTTTCCATTTCGTAGCTATGTCTAGGTTTTCTTGTGGACAATTTTGTTAGTTTATCGCTTGAAATCTGCATACATTTGATAATTTTCTCATTTGTTTTCTAGTTTTTCTGTTACCAGTGTTGTTACTGGCTATTGTGATAAGTCTTTCTTAGTTCTTTTTAATGCAATCTTCAAGTTATTATTATCATTATTATTATTATTATTATTGGGTGTTTTCACACTTATGTTAGCTGATAGTCATTCACTAAAGTCTTAGTGACTGCAAATTTCTTCAGGTCATCAAAACTCTTCTCAGTAATCTGGCCGATCACAACATTGCTGTAACCTGGATGGTGTCGGCTTGTCCAATGATTTCCAATTCCTCCTGTCACTTCTCCAGGCTCCTGAGGATTGTTACGAGTTCATCAACAACTACAACTGGTATCACCTTCATATTCCTTTGACACGATCCAGGTGTTTGTTTATTTTTTTGCTGGCATTTTTTTCACTCTAAGATTTGTGGGAGAGGAAAGATTCTTTAGACGACGTGTTCTTTTCTTGTTAATTTTGTTATTTATTTATTCATTTTTTTTCCGGAATGGATGATCTGGTTGTATCTTAAAGTCGTGTTTCGTTTTCTCGAACAGATTCTGGTTTGTACATTTTCTTTTTTTTAAGGAGAGGAATTATATGGTAAATTGAATTACCATGACCAGAAAATCCGGCGAACACTTGCACGTGACATGCGAAAACACTGGACAGCTGTTTCAACCTTATTAGGTCTTATCCGCAGTGTATACCCTGATCTTCCCCACTGGAGGTCGAACCAGAGCCTGGTCATAGTAATTCAATTCACAATATAATTTCTCGACTTAAAAAAAGAAAATGTACATCTATATCCTTGCTCTTAAGGTTATAATAATTACACGGATGTATATTTTTAATCATCCCGGAAAGACGTGGCCCTGGAGGTGACCGTGTGCTCCGTAAAGAGTACGGATGTAACTTGCAAGACATACTCAGGTTAATTGGCCGCACAATTACCGTGACTAGTTAGTTTGGCATCACGTGTGTGATGTGCTCGGGTGGTGAGTGGTAGAGTTTCGACCCTGCATTCAGTGGTCGCTGGTTCGATCTCCAATGGGGTAGATCACGGTATTCACTGCTGACGAGCCTAATAAGGTCGAAGCAGCTCTCCAGTGTTTCCGTATGTCACGCGCAAGTGTTCGCTGGAATTTTTGGTCATAGTAATTCAATTCACTAGATTCTGGTTTGTGCATATAATATTTGTCAGTATTGTTGAATTTCAATCTCTTGCACAAGTCTTAGTAGACCAGCTTGCCCACCCATTCATACCTTGTCTTGTATTCCGTTTGTACTATTTTATTGAAATCTCTCATGTAATTAAATATTTGATATCTGTCACCACATAACCTGCGTTCATTCAATCACCAGCCTTGTCATTAATTTAATAATCCTATTCATTATTGTTTATCATTATAAGTCTTCTTTTTATTCTATCATTTAGTCCCATATGTTTTCTTCTAGTTAGGCTCAGTTAATTGACATATTTAGTGGCTTTGGTTTGAGATCAAATGAAACCAAGGGTTCTCAGTATTCAAGCGTACTTTAAATACGATTCCTTTTAACTTTTATCTATCATAATTTTTTTTTTATTAATGAATTGAAAATAATACAAGAACGAATTGTCCAGAAGAATATCTTCATATTAGGCAATGGAATAATGAAGATCCCTTCTCTCAGAATTTCAAAAGCAAAATGTTTTTTGTTGAATGTTTTTGATGATAAATACACCACGATTTCATTGATCATTTTAAGAATGCAAAATTAACATTAGACAAATAATTTTTGAATATTTTATAATAATTCCGATGTATATTTTACTAACAGTTAATACATTTCACTTTTTGGCACTATTTATTTAAATAAGTATATTGCTTATGATTATATCAGAATATCACTAGAGAATGAATAATTATTTTCTGGTCAACTGTAACTTAAGTTATTAAACAAGCTGAAATACGATTAAAAAAATAGTATTATATGATATAATATATATATATATATATATATATATATATATATATATATATATATATATATAACAGTTGAAAATTTAATCAAAAACTTAATATTTCTATTTCTATGTTGAATTTTTTAAACTTGCATTTTAAAATGTAAACTGTTCGTATTTTTTACCCTAAAAACATAAACAATGTGATCTTACAATATTACTGGATCTGTTTCTTTCATATATTTCAATCTTTTAACATGTACACCCACACAAACACACACATTCTCTCTTTCTCTCTCACTCTCTCTCTCTCTCTCACACACACACACACACACACACACACACACACACACACACACACACACACACACACACACACACACACAAAAACAACAAAAAAACAACAAATAAATATCGAAAAGTTTCTTTAAAAGTAGATCAGTTACAATGCATATCTTTGTTTCGACGATCAGGTAAGGTTAGGTTGGCTTAAAACTAGATTTCTCGGCCATTCTTCAAACTCTGAGGCAAACCCGACGAGTAGTGTTTGGAGAGTATCAGGCGAACTAGGCATCCCACAGTCCAGTGTGGTTTGTTATCATCTTGATCTAGGTAAGAACATCCGGATCTGTTGAATTGTTAATCACGTTACCAAAATATTGCAAAACTTTTGAATCAACCGACTACTTAGATTGTAAATCGAACCAGGAGATAAAAACTTTAAAGAGTTTAAAATTCTGAAAATCTAATATGATAAAAACATGTTCCCAGTTCCTTTTAATGACCACAAAACTTTGATAGCCATACTAAAGTTGCGACAACAATCAGACGCTCAAAATAACTCACTGTGGGAATAACTGACTTCTCTTTAGTTAAAGACATTAAGGTGAATATAGCGTTCAAATGGACTTCTCTTTGTTACATTTCTTTTTAATCTAAAAGAAAATAAATATGAACATCTCCATTTTGAAAAAAGTAATTTTATATCAAACTAATCTCTGATTCTTTATCTTTCTAAAGGTTTAAAGTTTATGACGACTAAATTCACTTTTATATGCGATTAAAATGGATATTTTTCTGTTATTTGTGTCAAGCTTATACAAGTCCATAAGAATATCTATTCAAAGATAACCTCTTCACTTTCTGCTTTTGGATATGAAGATATACTCTGCAACTCAATATTTCAAAGAACTATTCTTTCCATGATATGAAGTAGACATGAGGAAATATAGCAATTATTTTCTTTGAAGTGTTTGTTTGAACTTTATCGAGATTGGGCGAGATTAATATTGAGCTGGATAAGATATCTTATCCATTGTAGCAAGAGTCCAAAAAGTTTTTCTTTAATTTAAACTGCTTTATTTGATTGACATTTGGATAAAATTGTTCTTTTGGAATTTTTCCATTATGAATCTCTTTGTCTTTTAAATCCTTGTTCTTATTTATCATATTCTTTATTTATCCTTTCTTTTTTCGCTTCTTTTTCGTCTTGCTCTTTATCTTTTTCCTTTTTTTCTTTCTCAAATTTCATATTCTATCTATCTATCTATCTATCTATCTATCTATCTATCTAATTTCCCTCGTCTTGTTCTTAATCATCACTTTTTATACCGCTAATCTTTTATTAGTTTTTTCATATATCTTCATAAATATCTTCGTCTTACTCATATTTTTCTAGCTATTTTACTCCTTCTCTTTCTCCTTTTCCATTTCAATAATTTCCCTGAGCTGTTTCTTCATTCTTTACCTTCCAGGATACTCCTATCTTCGTGTCGTAACGGTTACTGTCGTAGGAAATGGACATGTCGACACGAGTTCAAATCCTGAAATTGGTTTGTGTTTAGTAAGATAGACTAGGTGCTTTATCCCTGGTACGGCTCCCTGTTTAAGAGAAGGAAACTGAATTTAAACCATTTGTACACCGTTGAAGAATTTACGTTGTGTTGAATTCTAAACGTAACAGAGGGGTTGGGTAAATACACACCGCTCTCCTCTTTCTCATCTTACTCATAGTTTTTTTCTTTCTTAACTTCTTTGACTCTTATTCCTCTTGTTTTAAACTTTAGTCTCCCTCTTTTTCTTCCTCGTTGTGTTTTCATTTTTTCTATTTTTTTCTTGTACCAAAAAACTCCTTCCCTGTTCTTTTTTTACGACTTTATCTTGTTCTAGGTACTTTTCTTAATCTATTTCTTTCGTTCATTTCCTCCTTGTGTTATTAACTCTGACGATTAGCGCTGTATTATACACCCTTGACGACAGAGTAAACGATAGATAGAGCTTATCTAATAGATCTTAGAGAGTGGTTGATAGATAGATAGATAGATCCCACCTCATTGATATTACAGAGTAATAGATTGATAGATATATAGATAGATCTCACCTTACAAAGTGATAGATAGATAGATAGATAGATAGATCTTACCTTATAGATCTTTCCGAGTTAATGATAGATCTAATGATAGATAGATCTTATCTCTCAGCAGAGAAGTAAGATCTCCCAAAAGGGGTGTCCTACTTAAGATACGAATCTGCTTCTGGTCATTATTTTCTTGGTCTTGAGCTCTTGGCAAGTGTGGATCTCCGGTCCAATCTGATCAGGATTGGTAACATCAATTAGGGTCCCAAAAATTCGCCCAAACTTATTTTTACTAGATAGAAATACGTGAAACCATTTAGCTGTGTACAAACAAATGATAATCACTAAATAGAATTAAAAATGTTTTATAGAAATTCTGGAAACCATTTTATCATATGCAAATTATTCTTTATTGTTTTACCTTTCATTTATCTTTTGGAGATTTTGTTATTTTTGTTTTTCTGTTGTTATTGCTGTTACTCGCTGCAGTAATCAATCTCTCATTTCCGTTGTTAACTCATTCTTCAATACTGGCGACTCCTCTTCCTCATTCTTTTCTTATCATAAATAGTCTATCGATGTCATATCTCCAGATTGAGGCCTCGAGTATAGTCATCAATTGTCTTGTTCAATGGTCCTAAGGAATTGTTGACTATTATTACTGTAATTATTGATATTGCTATTATTTACTGTCCAAGCGATAGCAAGTCTCCAAAGGTCTTCAGGACTCTTTTCATTATTATAGTCTATCTTAACAGTACGGTGGTCTGAACGATTCTAATATTTCCCTAGCTCTCTCTTTTTCACGGTTTTTTTTTCATTTTTACAAAGACTCCAACTATGAGAAGGAAACCTAGTAGCGTGCAGGTTAAAGTGCTGGACTGCGACATCGTAGAAAGCGAGTTCGAACTCCTGTCGTCCTATTACATTTATTTTTGGAGAAATGCCCTTGGGAAAGGCATGGACGACCTTATTCCTAACTATAGTTTAGATAATATTAATACTGTCCTTCTTCAAGGTCGATACAAAGAAACCAAAATGAATTCTCTCGCTATATATATATATATATATATATATATATATATATATTTCTTGACAAATGTCTTTATATTTTTGCTTTAAGTGTGTGTGTGTGTGTGTGTGTGTGAAGATATATATCGGGGGATTATTTGTCCCTTGAAGTTTTTGTTCATATTTTTGAAGAGAAATAATTTGAACTGAAGCAGTATTATCCGCTTCTCTATCACTCGAATCTATCTATCTATCTATCTATCTATCTATCTATGTGTGTGTGTGTGTGTGAATTATATACGTATATCGGTTTAGGTATTTTTCTTCATATATGCAGTTCTTTTATATTGTATGAGAAAAATGTCTAAATGTCATATACTTCTGACCCTGTGATTGACAGGGATTAAATATAATCCAAAGATTTGTGTAAATAACGTATCTGGATTTTTTAAAGAACAAAATGAGCTCAAAAGTAACAAAAACTAATTGGAATTCTTATTAAAGACAACAATAAATGAAATACATCTAAATTTCGAGTAGAGATGCAGATATTTAAAGAAGTTATTGGAAGGAAAAAAGATGACGAGAAACATTGGCTTGAAGAAAAGTCCACGTTGGAGGTAAATGAGATCATTATACAAAAAAGTATTACTACTACTAAAACAAACAATAATAATAATAATAATAATAATAATAATGATACTACTACTACTACTACTACTACTACTAATAATAATAATAAGAAAATTCTTTCAGATTTTGAAATAAAAGACGACCATTCAATCCAGGCCAGAAAACCAGACCCATTTATATTAAACAAGAAAAAAAAACATCAGCTGACGGACTTCCACGTTTCATCAATCCCTGACTGAAATCAAAAGGGAAGCCCAAGTCCAGCTCATTAGCCACTAAATTATGGAGATACCTCTCATAAATAAGTGGATAAACAATCTCGAAGAAAATTAAGCTGCTAGAAATAAAGAGAACTACATAGATCTTTATAAAGAGACTGAAAGACATATTGATAAACTGAAGCGGTATAATATATTTTTTCTCCTAGTACGAGGGTGAGTCAAAGAGTAATGCCCTTTTCTTTAGTACAGAAATAATTATCGACTCAGGAACGTATATCATATATCAAAATATAGCTAGTCCACTGTGGATCGCATCCTTACTTCTCAGCATAGTCACCGTTTCTGTAATTGTTCCACCTTCGATTGAGAGCATGTATCGTCCGAAGGTGCTAAATCTTGCCAATAGATAATGCATAATAATGCTTGACCAAACAGAAACATCAGAACAAGGGAGACAATCGCCTTATTTAAGAGGACAACTTTACCGCATCCTTTAAACTCACCATATTTAACGCCTTCGGATTCTCATCTCTTCGGCACCTTTTATGTAAACAGCCTCGTCTAGGGATTGAACTCGAATCAAAGTGTCTGTTTCCGTCGATGGCAATCATTACACTATTATATATAGTTGTTGTTATTATTATTATTTACTCATTAGATTTTTTCACATCAGCGTTAGCTGATGGTCTTTCACTAGAGTTTGAGTGACAGCAAGTCTCCCCAAGTCTCCAGGACTCTTCTCAATTTTCTGGCGGTCCTTAATAATGTTGTAGTTTGGATGGTCTTCATGTTACATAGCCACAATTAACGCCATGTGGGAAATGGACATCGAATGTTCATAACTCATTTAGATTACATGTATACATAATGTAGAACACATAAAGAACATAGGAATCTCGAAATTCAGGTACGAAACCTTTTTATTAACGTTGAGTTAAAGGTTTCGACATATGCCGTCTTATTCATTTGGCCCCTATCTCGTGTGGCAACCACGGCGCGCAAATTCGTCTCGCCTCAGCGAGCCCCAAAAGTCGAACCTCCTCGTTCGGCGTCTAGTTTTCAACTCTCTTAACTTTCTTCAAATTCCCAAAATCCTCCGCGTGCTTCCGGTGCATGACGTCACCCGCACTTCGTCACCCGTTTCATCATCTCAGGCTGTTGTGACATCTCTGAGTGACATGTTCGCTCTATGCTCGCTCGCGCGTTACCACCTTCATCAAGGTTGCACCTAACTAACCCATGTGCTGAGCCGAAAGGTTCTCAGCCTAACTAAACCTAAAGGCATGAACCGAAATTCCTCGGCTATTATATTACATCCACTCGTCCGCCAACTTCCAAGTCCTCCAGTCTCTTTTATAATCCTTTACCAAAAGCACCAATCACAATTGGTATAATTGTCACTTTCATGTTCCATAGATTTTTCAATTCCCTAGCAATGTCAAGATACTTGACATCTTTTCAGTTTTATTCTGTGGTCAGCCGGGACAGCAAAGTCGACAATTTTGTAAATTCTCTTTTTTTTATTATTATTAGGTCTGGTCTTCTGGCCGAGATAAATCTATCTATCTATCTATCTATGTGCGTATGTGTGTGTATGCTTGTGTGTGTTTATCTGCGCATTTTTATGGCAGTTGCATTGATAACAATTTAAGTTTATTTTCTTAAAGTCAGGACTCACATGTTTGCATACGAAGGGCTCAGTTGGTTGGTTAGTTATGTTTTACTGCATATCAACACTTGTAGGTAATTTAAGGCCAAATCCTAATTATACATTTATATTAGATATATATGATTTGTGAACGAATAGTTTGAAAGCAAGAATTTTTTAAACGAGCCAGAGCTCATTTGTTTGCACACAGTTAAATGGGTTAAGGTATTGTGGTCCAAAAATCATGGAACGCTTTACATGTCATCCTGGCACAGGAAATGGTTTAGATTAAAGTCATAATCATATAAGAATATTTCATTTTTACTTTTATTCGTATTGTTAGAAAATGATGAAATAGAATCAGAGCATATAAACAATTTACTTAAAAAATTCCTCGCCTGGTTAGATCCTTCTCGTTGGAAATTCACATTCCAAACCTAACAATTAAACTGTTTTTATTTTTTACTTTCATTTTAGTCAGCTTTTTCTCAATCTGGGGAGAACCTTAGATAATTTATTTTTAAAGATTAGTCGAAATATACGGCTTACTCATTAAAAAATATGTTTAATATTCTTCAGTGTTTTTGAACTTATAGAATCGACAAAGTACAGCATAGTGATTTTGATCCTGATATATCTTGGTTTGATTATATAACTTCTTTTATTATTTCCTTTTATAACAGGTCATTTTTATCATCGGCGTTTTATTTAATATATCATTTAAGATTATATATTCTCTGGTTTTCATTCGATGGGAGTTAGACCGGATTTTTAGAAGCCGTCCATTACTTCATATTTTTTTTATTGTTTCTTTTTAACCTCCTCGGCTCCACAGTCCAACAGAATGACAATGCAAAATACTAAAGTCTTGTTGCTAACATGGTAACAGTTGAGATTAACTGAGATTTGTCTATCTTTAACAAGGAATGAGCTTTTTGAAAAATTGATTTCTGTTGTTGGGAACGTTAACACATTCGTAGTGCTTAAGCTAAAATTCTTGCAACGTCTCTTAATATCACGTTTGACCGAATGTAATGTCCGATTTTAAAGTATATTTCATAAAATTTATGCCTCTAGAAATATTTAATCATAAATATAATCTCAATTGCTTCTTTGAACCTCATCTCATCTGTCAACAGGACGCTTGTAAAACTCTTTAGGTTTTAATGCAAAATATTAGACTATTGTTCAACCTCTTCTATTGATGTCAATCTAATTCTGTCCAAATAATTCTGTTGTGAGTTATTGGTTTTTCGACACCGTCAGGTAGCTTTTATTTATTTATTTTTGACGGACTTGTTATTAGTGATGAGATTGCTTTACGGCATATCAATATGCCATAGATTTTAATCATAACTATCTTTAGTGCACCATTGGATTTTTTTAAATTGCACCTCTATTTGTCTATAATAATATGTTTGCACACAGTTGTATGGTTTCAAGTATTCCTATCCCCATTAAATTACAATTATTTATTTGTATACAGTCATATGGCGACGCGTAGTCTTATCCAATACTGAAAATTTTGACTCTAACAAATATTACTGTTCGGGTTTGAGTCGACCTGCAAGTAAAGGCCATGAAAGAGTACTCTATACTTCCCAGAGCTTCAGAACTGGTACCTAAAAATTATTTTCAGTTGAAGGTCCTACTCAGGACAACCGTGGTGTAATGGTTATCGTCGTTGGAAATGGTCTCGGTGACACGAGTTCAAAACTTGGACGAGGCTAATTGCAGTTCACATAGCACTAATACCTTTGGGAAAAGTATGAATCCAATCATTCTCCCTCCAGTTATAGGCAAATAGCAGCGCAGACTAGGTTCTTCAGCCTTGGTAAGGCAACCAGTCTGGGAGAAGAAAAAATTCAGACTTGAAACCTGTTGAACTCCGCTTAGAAAAATGACCTTGTGTCACATCTTGCCCGTGTGGAGGGGCACCCTTTTGGGAGGAGGTCTTACTCATCTATAAATTTTGCATTCGGCGTATTCTAAGCCCTACTATCGACGATTTTTCTGGTTTTACTGATCTGATGAGAATGTTTTGTAGATCCCATTTTAGTCATTTAATCACAACCCTCACTGTTCATTAGTCGTCTTCCTTTAAATGATTGATCAATTGATTTCAACGGCATGTCAACCTCTCTTGGGTTATTTTATGCCTAGATATTCGGGAATCGCATTCATTGCACATTCCTATTTACATCTTTGTTTCTCATGATTTTTTTTTTGCATACGCACCTATCGAATATGAATAATTGTTTAAAACAAATCTATTTGATTCATAGAGAAGACATTACAGGTACAACCACTCTATGTCAGAGTAGACCTGAGAGTAATGGAAATGAAGAGGTACTCTTTAAATCTCACTATCAGATGCAGTTTAGTGTCATGCCCTGGACAACCATTTCTAGGAAGGTCTTACTGTTATATAGCCTTAATACAAATACAAGCGGGACTGCGTTGTTCAGGTACGAACGATTTATTAACTTCTGAGTTCGGTTCTTCGACACGAGGAGAGAGACATAATTCTTGAAACCTTTCGTAATCATACTATGCTAACAACATCCCCAACGTTCGGCACATCTCGTGGAGTTTTAGATCTCAATTCATCTCTGCCGGGAGAGACCCGAAAAATTCAACCCTATGCCTCAACGGGCGAAATCCCAACTACTCGACTCCACGGCAGAAATTCAATTGACTGCCTGCATAGTCCCGGGGATGACGTAATTCACACTCCAGCCCATTTCCTGTCTGGGGTTTATTATGACAATGGTGATTGTCATATCCTTTGCGCCCGAGCGTAAACTGCATCAACTGACTACACACCTGAACTCTTAACCCTAATAGTTCAAAGCCCAACCAAACTGAATGATAAAATATAATTAATGAAAAATGATTAAAATAAAAAAAATCATTCCTTAATTATATAACATTACACCTCTGCTTGGGATATTGACAGCGTATTGTAAGTCCCACCTTCAGAGCAAACGTTTTTCTTACTTTTTAAATATCATGATTTTCTCTCATCTCTGAGGTTCAGTGTATTGTACATTGTCATATATTCTTATTGTTATTCGATCTGTTCATTTAAATCCATCTCTTGTGATACGCTCTCCATGTTTGTTCTTATTAAATTCTTCTGCTTTTATTTTCTTTCTAGTGACTTTCATTACATTTTCTTTCATTTTGTTGTTGTTGCTTTGTTCTGTCATTTAAGTATTGTAACGTCGCTGTAATGGTCCTGTGTGGCTAATGTTCCGATTTTCTTGCAATATTTCAGTTCAGTTCCGTTTGTTCGCACGGATTTTCGCATCGTTACAACTAGAATGTTTTTTAGATAAACAATTTACCGATTAAATGTTCTTTTTTTCAGGTATGTGGTTTTTCTATCAGTTTCCTTTCTAATTACTGATGCAAAAATCTGATAGAGTCCATTAACCGATATTTATTTTTTTTTCTTCTGTTCATTGAAATAAATAATTAAAAAAAAACTCCTTTATTTTTTTTGTGATAGTCTAGTTGTTGTTCGTGTATTACGGTGAACACGATAATTTCCAATGTCTAATCAAAAGTATCGTGAGTTTGATGTCCGATTAAAGGCTTTGGCGCAAGACACATTAAGAACACGCTTATAGCTTTATCTACAAAGCAAATTCACTGAAAAACAAAAATAAATGAAATAAGCAGAAGAACCTGGTGTTTGCCGGGATGTAAACACATTTTATTCAACAAAATTCATTCTGTAATCCATAGTCTTTCTTTTATATCAATTTTATTTGCTTTCAGGACGAATTAGACCCCCGTGATCAATTTTAAGCATATAAGTTCCGTACACCCTCAAGGGCTAGGTAGTCCATTGTACTGTTCCCACTACACTCCTTTCATTCGAACGAATGAAAAAATATATTAAAAATTATTTTAATTTAAAGATTATCTTAATAAAAACTTAAATATTTTATCAAATGCTATTTTTGCCGGAAGCAATTTAAGATCTCCCAAATAATTTTTTCAGTTAAAATCTGATGATTGACATCATGACCAGAAGTAAATATAAATTTATAATGACTCCAAAGAAGTGAATTTTTTATTTCTATTTTTATAAAAAATGCACACACACACACACACACACACACACACACACACACACACACACACACACACACACACACACACACACATATATATATATATATATATAAAAGAAAAGTGGGTAAATGATTGAATAAAACACGGTTCTACCAATTTAATAAATCTTATTTCTTTAACTTGTGTAAAAAGTTTGTTGAAAGTCAAAACGTACAATCTGTTCTTGTGAGAAAAGATAATATTAGTTAATGCGTAAATATTCCCCAATATATTTTATTATTAGAAAGAAAAGTTCATGCATTCAACCAAGCACTTTGCATTGTCCAATTCTTGTTAATGTATTATGCATATATAAAAGATCTTTGTGTAAGTATGCCGCTATTTAGGAGAGAAATATTAGTGGATGCAACTAAAAAAATTCATCAGGAAACGAAGACTGAAATGGTAGTATAAGCATGGCTATGCAAACAAAAATATTTTCGTTCAATTTAGAATAATAAAGCGATGTTGAAATTAAATGCATCCTTGGCAGAACAGAATGTTAGCTATTCACTCAAAAGTAACAAAGCCGAACATTTTGAGTAGATGTATCAAATGAATCTATAAATTTACTGAAAATTTATCCATTTCATTTCATTAAGGTTCGAAATTAGATTTTTTTAAAATTGATTATTTATCTATAATCTTAATTGGCTAAGAATAGATTTTTTTAACAATCTAGGGGAAAAAAAGATTTCTTAAATTATTTTGGGTTTTGAGCTTTCGAATTTTACGCGATAAGTCCAATAGTGTCGTCTGCGAAATCTCAAAGAATTTTTTAAAAAAGACTGCGTTAGCGCTGATTTGTCAATAAATGCAAAAATACAGATATAAAAATCGCAGTTTCTCAAGCATATTTTTACACAAAAATTAACACTTTTTTCAGTTAGAAACCAGTCAATTTTCCATATATATATATATATATATATATATATATATGTATATATATATATGTGTGTGTGTATGTATGTATGTATACAGCAAAACAAATTATCAATGCGAAGACAATTTTCCATTTTGTCCCAAAAGTGCATGGTGGAATTTGAGGAAATTTTCATAGAATTATGGTAACAGTAATATGTGTGGCCTGTGTAAAAACTGTCAGGTTTTGCGCAAGTATAAATAAACTGTAGCTATTTGCAGCAGTAACACAATACTTCAGCATTCCAGATTATTAATTAGTGACTTCAAAGTCGCAAAATTGTGGGTCACAAACGTGACATGAATGCTTCTGAGAAGCCTGTTATAACATCCGAATATGCCAAAGTATATCAACATGAGAAATAAATAATTGAAAGATATCACCAAACGGTGAAAAAAATTGTTGCAGCTCTTACGAAGCTAAGTAAGAGGGCCAATAAGCGTCACTTTATGGTTTTTTCCGGCGTTCTCTGTCACGAATAAAAGGAGAAGCTGTGAATAACCCAGGCCTGACTAGCAGAAAACCTTTCAGGCTAACTGAAGAAACAACTGTATCCTGAAATACTTGAAGTTGTCTTCTGAAAAAAGGTCGGGACAACTGGTGACAATGCCACCATTGACGAAAATACTCCTACAAAAGTGTCTAAAATAGTCAGAAGATAACATGAAAGTCAAATTCCCTCAGGTTTTGTTCACGAAGGAATCTCGTACTATCATTCATGGCCCTGACGGTTGGAGAAAAGGATGGGTCGTAAACAGGGGAGATCGTCATCAACGCTTGAGACGTCAACAAAGACGAAGGGCCATCATGATTTGGGCTGTCATTATTGGAGCTACCATGGTTGGTCGGTAGAAAGCGCTTGACGGTATTAAAATGACTGCTTTCCGGAGAGAGCGCCTTGAAATTTGGTTAAAAAGCAAAATATCACCTTCTGAAGAACCATGATATTTATGTAAGGTAATGATCCTTCGCATGCAGAGCATGAAACTAAAAAGTACCAACAACAATTGGATCTCAGGGCCTCGAAAGATGAACTTGCCTGACAATTCTCCAGAATCTAAAACTTATGGAGCATTCTGAAGCGAAGAATTTTACGAGAAGGAACGCCAATTTAGTAGCAAGGAGGACTTGTAGTAGGCAATAGTGAATGTATCACGTTTAATGACATCAAAGGATATCCAGAAATTGACATATTCCACGGGCTACCGCCTTATCCAAGTTAAAAAAAAAAGATCATATATCCTTCATTAAACATTTCCACTATCATTGTAAAACTCTGTTTACTTGTTGATTTCAATCAATTTCATGCTGGCTACTGTATGTACCAATAACAGTATGTATATGAAGCAATCAAAGTGTTATTTTCTTGTTTACATGAGTTTTGATTACAACTCGCTAATAACTGTAATTTACGAAGCTCTTTGCGTTGATGTGGAACAAGGCCGAATAAATGGGGCAGTCAATGAGACTCAAACTCACTCGTGTGGGTTTGTCAACCTAGCTTGCTTGCCATTACAACAATTATAACATAAATTTTACACGACACGTGCATATAAACGTTGCCCTCATTCTGTGAAAACTTAAATTCTACCTTGAAGATTTTGGACAAAATGGAAAATTGTCACCTCGTTAAGAATTTGTCTGGCAGTATCTATCATCTATCTATCAAGAGAGAGAGAGAGAGAGAGAGAGAGAGAGAGAGAGAGAGAGAGAGAGAGAGAGTCGTTCTTTCATATCCTCACGTTTGTTCTGCGGTTTACCCAAGAAATAAACAATTTATAAGCAGCGAAATTGATCTTCTCTGAGTTCATCATACCAGTAGTTTCTGTCATATTAACGAAGCGTAGTTGATATACACTGTGGTCCTTCCTTGTGCGTTGTTTCAGCGACTTACGGAAAACAGACACTTCATAAATATTAATTATGGCTCCAAATCACTGTGGTGATGTCGGTAATTCTGATGTGCCAAAGCAAAAAAAAAAAAAAAAAAAAGAATAAATAAATAAAATAACAACCCCAAAACTGAACGTTCTCAACGGGATAAGTAAAGAAAAATCTAGTATACACTAGTTACTAAGATCTACGATCCAACCAATATTTTATCCCTCACGTAACCTTAACACCAGCATAGTTTTTTGACTGCTCTGTTTTATTTATGGTGAGTTTTGACATTAAAATCTTGTTATAATTATTAATATTGTGCTATGTTTAATTAGTTATTAGTAAAATTTGTGTAATGCATAAATTCGAGACACAGTGTATATGTATATATAAAAAACAGTAGATTCATGAATTAGAATTTATCAGACGTCCTTCGACGTCAGAGAACAAAGAAAAAAATAATGTGAGATGATTAGGAGGAAAAATGCTGTTGTAGCTACTTTGAGAATCTGTTAGAATTTCTCGAGAAGTTGAGAAAAAATAAAGCTCTTCAGCGACCTTTTCTCGTCTTTTAACTTGAAGAAGTGAGCGGTACCTTTCGCCTTTTTAAATCCTAAAATCAGTTGATACGAGATACTTTTGGCGCGAAAGCACTGACTATTAATGTTTTTACCGATTAATAGTTGCTATTGGTTATTATAAGGAAACGAACATCTTAAGGTGAGCACACTTCCCTTTTTTTACCAGACCAACTATAAACCATACTTACTAGGCGTCATTTTTTTCTTCTAGATGAAAAAAAGAATTTATAGGATTCGGTACTACTGCAATCAATTATGTTTCCCTTGATATTCATCCCAATACTCAAAAATAGTGGTGCTGTCAATTACGATACGTCAAATAGGAGACGAAAAGTACTTTCTGTTCGAGAGAAGGTGAAAATACACCACTTAATATGTTAGAAAGTTGGTTGCTATGATCTAAAAAAATGAAATTTTTGCCAGTCACTCGGGTTTTTAATTAACTAATTAGAGTAAACTGTGATAATCTTTTTATCTTATTATCATTTATTGTTGCTAATCTTTAACTGTGTATAAATTGTAAATCAAATTTTATTATTTATTAGAAAATGATAGTATTTATGAAGTTCGGTACTATTTGCCGCATAATGTATAGGTTAATGGGTGTGTAATATCTCCTCTGTAGATTATTGGGAACTATTGTAAATTTCGTATTATAAGAACTAAAGCTTTCGTTTTTATCTATGATTCTCGATATTTTTATTCGTCGTAGAACAAAACTCGGGTTATGATAATTCATCGTTTTTGATTTACAGTGGTGCCAGTAATTCAATCACTTTCGACTATGATTGTTTTCTTGTAACGAGGTTAGTTTAAAGAAATTATCTTATTATGAATTATTTATATTTTATTTTATCGTACGGAGCTGGAATAAATTAATTAGAATTACATTAATCTAAATAGGAATATTGTGTTGATTTGTATCTGTCTGTCATGATTAACATCACCCATAGAATTACAGTGACATAAGTAAAGTAACTACTTTATTTAGTTTTATGTAAATATCGATTATACGAGTCAAAAAAAAAAACGTAAAAATCTTGCGGTGAAGCAATATATGAATAATAGTTACATACACAATTGGTAGAGTTCTTTTCTATTATGAAAAACGTCCATCAGTTATCATCAAAAAAGGATCATAGAATATGTAAAAACAAAAAAGTTATGTAGTGTCTTAGTAACATTATTTTTGATGAAATAACATTATTCCTTCAGAAATTGACATTTAAAAGGACACTTGTATATCGTAGCATAGTCAGCAACGAATGCTATGTCGGTGATGCTTGATAGCTTAATGAGAAAGAGGAAACACAAAAACGTAGATCACTTCAAATTTAGAACCTTCTGTACTTTTATATCCTCCGTTTAGTTTCTGATGCAGTGGAAGTATGGGAAAACGGATAAAGGACATAAAGTGTGGAGTAAATTTTTTGGGCTTAACAGAACACCGAACGCCACTTTTGTTTTGTGTTAGCAGCCTCCTCTGACCAGCCTCTTCCACATCTTAGATGCTAGATCTAGTCTGGGGATTTCGCCGACTTTTAGTTAATTGCTGTTTTCAGTCCAGGGTGTAAGATAAGGCATATTCTATTATACCTAGAATACTGAACGATATTTCGAACTTTGTCAACTCGTCTCACTTCCGGATGCTCACTTTTTTTATAACTTATCGAATCGCACATCGTGACCATTCGATTATAACGTTGCAGTACGCAAAGAATTTTGGTATGATTTACGAAAATTCATTTTATCATGTGTGAAAAGAAATATGTCCCACTCTCTTGTGGAAATTAACTTGAAATAATCGCTAGGGAATATAGCAGACATAAGATGATTGAAAGAATCAGTAGACATGTTTCAAATGGCGAAGCATAAAGCAGAACACCATATATCAACCTTTGAAAAGTAAAGGAGGTAGATATTCAATAAAAAAAACTGGAGTTGTTTAATATCTGAAAAAAGAAAAATCCAAACCGACCAATACAAGAGGTATATTTGGAATTAATAATATGAAGCTAAAAATTAAGTTTTGACATACTCGAGGACGACCTATACATGATATCGACTTATATATACAAGATCAATTTATACACAGATATATGCAGTATAATTATTTCTAAACTGTGTATTAACAAGTCTGTTATTCGACGAGCGGCCATCGTTTTTCTGCTTGTGGGTGGCCGTTCATCTGTTCGCGTGTTGGGTAAGCCACAAATGTTAAAGTTTAAATGGATCCAATTCGATAAATTACCTTCTACAAATAATTCCCGGGATTCTTGGAAAAAAAGAAAAGAAGATCTAAATGATTATTGATTATATTGATCTGATAATCATTTGCAAATAAACTGGCAAAAAGCATCAAGTTTGATCGGGGATTAATGGCTTGTAAAATAAGCAGTCTATTTTCTAATTGCTTCGACTCCAGGCGAACCTTTCAAGTAACTAAGAAAACGAATGGGACAAAAGAATATTAAAGATACTTTTTTTTCTTTCGAGAAGAAAATTAATGATCTGAGGTGGAAATGTCGGAGCGCTGTTCAGATTATTAAGAAGCCAAAAGTAAAATGAATAATAATAAGAAAATTAAAATAGAAATATCTTAGAATTAACTTTATTACTATGTCTGTATTTTTCAATCTTTTAATCTATCAACAACGCCAGTGCTACGCACTTTAGTTATTCGTAGTATAAACCAGTTTCAGTGAATTCATGTTTCTATTTTCAACTTATTATACCCCGGGCAAAAATATAGAATTAGCACAATTAAATATTCACAAAGTTTGTTTTTTTATTTTGCTGTAAATAAACTATCAGCAGATGAGACTAAAAATTTTCCTTCAAGCACAAATTTACATAGAGAAAAGCTAAATTAAAACCAGCACTAACACACAAACAGAAGAAAATGTGGTTAAAGTGGGCTAAATAGAATCAATATTGGCATGTGGACAAAGTGAATGAAAGTGATTTTCAAGAATTTGCATTTGTCAAGGCGATAGTACATTTTAAATGAAATATATAAAGATGACTATCGGAAGAAAATAAGTAAATTTACCAAGTGATTGATGATATTGAATTGCATGTCATTTAAAGGATATGGGGGGATGGTAATGATTACCTCTGTGATCAATGTCCGATTCTACATTGAAATTATGGATACTTTTCCCATTTCATAGTGCTTGTCAATGAATTCTGTGATTTTTTTCAATGTTGTGTTATTCCAAAATATTTTCCTCAGATAGGAAAATATATCATTAATTTAAATGATTTAATTTCTTAAGTATATTTTATGGTGACAGAACGTTTAGCAATAAAAATGTTTTGAATTTTATCTCATTAACTTATTTACTACAGACCCCCCCCCAAAAAAAACAAAGTAAACATTCTCTTAGTATACTAACTCCATAAAACATATAAACCAAATGATTTATGGAAGCCTTTAAAAAGCGAAGAAGATGTAGCAGGCTTTAAAAGATTTTTATTAGTCGATAAAAGTTTTGGTAAAGTGTATCGGACAATATGGTAATTGTGAGTTCAAGTTCTTGATCAGGCAGGCTGGAGATAATAATTAGAACGGACCAAATGAAAGGACTAAAAAGAAAAAGAAACTAAAATGAAAGGACTAAAAAGATACAACTGAATTAAATGATCTAAAACGAAATATATCCTATCATAGTGTATTGTAAATAGATATATCTTAATAGATCGATTCAGTCGAAAACTCCTCATGTTGTTAACGAATACGAAAAACACCAGAAAATGACTGAAGTGTAGGACGGTTAAATGTTCTTACTATAACAACAATGATATAGACATTCTTCAAAATAGACCAGTGTCTAAAATTGACGTTCTCTTAAAAAATGGAAGATAAAAAATATTAGTATAAGTTTGAAACCATAAAACTATATGCAAATCGCTTATATTACATAAAAATACTCGATAAATAAAGTTAATAATTTTAAGTAGCAACACTTGTAACTATTTAACTGCGCGAAAACAAATGAGCTCTAACTCACTTACAAACTATTCGCTTACAAATAACTTATATATATATATATATATATATATATATATATATATATATATATATATATATATATATATATATATAAACAGGATTGGGCATAAAATTACACAAGGGTTGATATACCATAAAACACAAATCAATCAACCTATACAGTATTCTTTTAAAGTAGTAGTTGAAGTCACTATATCTAAGAGATCCATCAATATTGGCTTTGTATTTAAACTCTCTAATTCTGACTCGACAGGCCATTATTTGACCGGCTAATAAGTTTAAAAACTTGCCGCTGCTGATCCTCTGTCGTCGGTATTTTGGTCAATTGGGAGTTCAGTTTTCAGTAGATCAAAAGACAAAATTATTCTTGGCAACAGAATTCAATTTGTGCTTGATTAGAAAGAAGCAAAAACAATATTTTCCCATGTGATTATTGTTTGGTTACCTTTTCCACCTTTCTTTTCTTTCCCACTCAAGTGGGATTTAAGCATTCTTGTTTTGCTGTTTTTAAATCTCAGATACACGAAACATAATTAGCGCTAGATCACGTCATCAAATCATCCACTATTCTGATTGGATGTTATAAATAGACTTTAGAATGTTTGTCAATCCGGCTTGAGCGTTTCTTATAGAAGGAACGTGGATTTATTTGCAATTATCTTTCAGGTTCTTGTGAGAGATGAGCTGGATGGACGAATTTATTTCCGATAGCAAAACGCCGTTAATAGAATTCTTACTGTTTATAGTTTTTTTTTCTCTTGACGGTTAGATAACGATGGTAAATCGTAAATTGATGATTAGTTTTTGAGAAGAGACAGAAAACTATCTAGTTTGTTTGTTTGTAAATATTTTATACTGATATAAATTCACATGTTTCATACAATCCGCAAATCGAAAAGGTTTTATAGGATTTACACACACACACACACACACACACACACACACACACACACACACACACACACACACACACATAGACACAGACACACATACTTGCAAACGAGCTCGCTCACACGTATCTAGTTTAATCTGGTGCGAAATTAGAAAGTACATTTTTAGTTTTGTGGTGACATTTTCTTATCAACACCGATACTTTATTTTGAAAGATTAGGAAAATTTATCATATAACATTTTCCTTCCAACCACAATTTACCTTGTTTAAATCCTTCATTACTAGAATACACTTTCTTTTCTATAGAATATTTTACTTCTTGTTCTTCAACATACGTTATAATCCCAAATATATTTACAGCCTCGTATTATTGGTGGCAAGATTCCACCAAAGGGATGTCCTGGGTTTGACGTTGAACTAATGAAAAAGTCCAATTCTGGAACTCTGGGGAGAGTGGAGTACTCCGTTGTAAAAACGACCAGGTCCACTCTGACTTCAAGTGTAAGTATCTGTTAGGGTTCTATCAATGGGTCAAGTAGATTCGTTCGTAAATCAATTGTATTAGATAGGAATTGCTTATTTATTATTCATTATTTACTATTAAATTATGTTTTACCGGTTCATTGCCCTAGTGGGTAGAGTGTTCGCCAGTGGTCCGGGAGACCTGATTTCAATCCCAGGTCGAGTCATACCAAAGACTTTAAAAATGGTACTTGATACCTCCTTGCTTAACACTCAGCAATATAAGGTACATATCGAGGGTAAAATGGAGCAATCCAGGGAAAGGAGTAGCGCCCTCCCCTTCACCTCGGTGTGGTAGCTATTGAAAAGCGAGCCTTCTGGTCGCCCTCGACTAAAGGGAGACAACTTTACTTGTTTACTTTTATATCATTATTATTTATTAGGTATTATTATATGTATTATTTATTATATGTATTATTTATTATATGTATTATGATTATTTATTCTTTAGGTATACCTGATATTAATTAGCTATATGCGAAAATTTCAAGAAACTATATAAAAAATCTAGTTTTTTCTCCAGTCGTTTTGTTAGCGTCCAAGTAGTGCATCCATATAGCAGTATCGATACGACCGCTGCTTGGAAGAAACTGCGTTTCATTTTATCGGTCAGGTCTGACTTCCATACGATCGATAGTTTATCGATAGCTGTTCATGCCTTCGTTAGCCGCGTGTCAATGTCTTTTTCGGTTGATTAGACACTGCTTCCTAGGTAGGTGAACTTGTCAACCAGTTTCAGAGAGCTTCCGTCTAGTGTGGAAATATCACCAGTTTGATTAAAGCAGTTGATTCAGTTTTGTGTGAATTGACGTGGAGGCCAATGCCTGCGGCGGCTTGTTCCAAACTATGCAGTAGTGTTTCGGCTTGGTTGGGTGTATTTGCCAGAATCGCTATGTCATCGGCGTAGTCTGCGTCGGTAATTGTTTTTGCGGGATACCTTCTGCTTCTTTTCTTTGTCAGCTCGAAGCCGTTTTCTTTGATTTTATCAATCGATTTTCTGAGCATGTAGTCTAGACAGATGATAAAGAAGTATGGGGCTAGCGTGTTCCCTTGCTGTACGCCTGGTACAATGTCGAAGTATTCTGTGTCTCCATCCGGTGAACGTACTTTCACTTTGGTGTAACAAGTCCTGGAGGCAACACCCCACAAAGCACCAACTATACGGCCACCTACCTCCTATCACGAAAACTATTCAAGTTAGACGAACCTGACATGCAAGACACTGCTGGAGAAGCATGGACGAGCTCATAAGTGATGTACTCCTATGGCCGAGCAAAAGCAGGGCGACCAGCTCGAACATACATACAGCAGCTCTTTGAGGATACAGGATGTAGCTCTGAAGACCAGCCAGAGGTGATGAACGATTGGGAGAAGTGGCGAGAGAGGGTCAGGGATATCCTTACTCGTGGCACGACATGATGATGATATAAAAAAATGCAAATATAAACGTAAAATTTACGCAATTCTCTAATCACTAGGTATGACACCCCCTTTACACGGGTTGACATGCCTTTAAAATCATTGTATGTAGTGTGTCTTGGACAGGAATAACTTGTCGGAGCTCGTCCCTCTTTAGATTGACAATTGGTTTGAATTCAGATTTTTTCTTCACTTAGACCAGTTACCATATCAAGCTTAAAAAGTCTAGTCTACCCTACTTTTATCTATGAGAGAAGACTGAAGAGTTCATTCGCTGAAAAGTTCCTATAATCATGTTATATCTGCAGTTGATAATCTTTTGATTAATGAGATCCAAGAAATACAAAATCGATGGAAGAAGTGCGTGAATCGCAAGAGAGACAATAAACTTCATTTGGTCACATTTCATTAGAGTATCTAGGTCCGAGTATGACTTTTCAGCCGACCTTCGTATAGCTGTGGGGGGAATAGTTGGATTCAAACCTTTCCAAAGGGTATCAGTGTAATGTGAAACGCAAACAGACTCGTTTAGGATTTTACACCATGAATACCATTCTTTTGCTTGCCTTGAAAGTCTCAAATCAAACATTTACATGTTTTTTATTCTTAAAATGCAAGTTTTTTGAGAACTTCCAAAATATTGTCTCTCCTTCGTTTTGAAGGTTTTTTAATCGTTGCTAATATCTGGGAATCATAAATATTTTAACTATTCCAATCCCGTTTCATTATGAGTTTCCTCAGTGAAGACCTAAGACAATTATTGCCTATATTCATTTTACCCTCATTTACCTTTCATCTTATTCCTTTTGGTTGTTAACCGAAAACTCAGGTAATTTTATTGACTGCAGCAATTAAGGAAGCAGCATGGATCTGGTTTTAAGAAACAGCTTGGGCAACCGATTTCGTGAAATGGTCAGTAAGTTGAACTGACTGACCATTACTAGTGAGTTTGAATTTCCCTGAGTGCCTCATGCATTCAGGTTTGTGTCATAAGTAAACAAAACTTTATAAATAAGTATAAAGTAATTGCCTCCAATAAGATGAACTAGTATATAAAATTCATATAAGTGCGATGCTTTAATGATGAGGTCTCGAAACTAAACCAGAAGGCGAAGTTCATACGTAATCTGAGCGTCATTTAGTGTTCTCCACGCAATGGCTTTTTTTTGTAACTACTAGCTGACGTAATTAACTGTAGTTATCTGTATTTCATTGATGGAGGATTGACATTTCTTTTTTTTTGTTTTATTTTATCTTTTAGTTTTGCTGTTTTTCATCGAAATGCTTGAATACAATCTTAAATTTTGCACAAGAAGGAAATTACTCAATAAGTAATTAAGTAACAATATTGTTAAAAAAATATATCAATAATGAGAATTCCTCATCGAGGGTACTCAGTATAAAACTGATTTCTTCTTACCCAAGTTACGACCCTATTTCATCTTTAAATAACTAATTTGGTCTTGTTTTTGTTTATAATAAAAAAAAATATGTATACATTTTGAGTACTTGTACTAGATCGATCCTGATAATGTAAAAAAGATGTCTTCTGTATCGTTTACATGTTTTGCAAATATCTTTGAAAACAGAGCAATTTGTAATATTTAATGAAAAGATACATTCTAATACGTGAGAATTTTATTTTGAAGCTGTGTAAAATGAACGAGTTGTCAAGAAATATGGATACTTGATAAAGCAAAACATAATAAATAGACGCTCAAAAGAAAGTGACAATTTGTTGTGTGTCTTCTTGTAATGAGGTCAGCGTCTAATAGCCGCGCAGCCGACATACTGCTTTTTACGAACTCAGTTTTGTTTGGATTTCCAATTTGTTTTCGCTTTTATCTTAAATTCTCTTTTCTTTTCTCTTTCACAATTTTTGAAGTTCTTTCTTAGAATTTTTGACGTTTTCATATCTGAAACTTTTATGCTATTTTATAAATTCATTTAGCATATTTTCTTTATAATTTTCTCTTTTAACATACTTTTATTGATGTTTTTTCTTCTTGTTTACATTCTCTCTTTTTCTATTTCATTTTTCAAAAAAAATCTCATCTTATTTTCATTTCTTTGATTGCATTTTCACTTTTTCTCAAAATCTTTTTTCTTCTCGTTTCTCTTTCTTTTCTTCGTTTTCTTTTTCCCTTTTTTCTTTATTCGCCTCTTCAATGGCATTTTTTTTGTTCTATTTCAATTGATGTTTTTTTTTCTTTTTTTGGTATTTTCTTTCATTTTTAATTATCTTCCATTTCTTTACACTAGTGTTCTGTTCACTTTATTTTTATTTACTTCCTTCATTATTCTTTCTTTCTTTCTTTTTTTCTTTTTTTCTTTCTTTCTTTTATCATCCTATTTATTTTACATTCTTTCTCTTGTTCCCTTTCTTTATTTCTTCTTCTTTAATACTTTCATTTATTTTCCCTTCTTCTTAAATGAAATATTTCTGCCTTTTAATTTTCTTTGTTTTCATTTATTCTTCCACCATTTGTTTCTTTATGTTTTATTTTTCTATACATATCCCTTGATTTCTTCTTCTTTCTCTTCTTTCGTTTTCTTTCCTGGTGTCGATCGTCTTATATTCCAACGTTTTATATTACAACATGCTAATTACACCTAACCTAACACAGCTAATCTTTATTGCTAATAGGCAAACAATAACAAAGATTTTCATACAAAGTCCACACAAACATCTACGCTCAGACTTCTTTAACTGATACACTCAGTTTTCACAAACTCGTTTTTTTTTTTATCAAAATCACCAACTATACCCATGAGAACAAAAACACATTAGCATTTCCCTGAGGCATACGTTAGTCTCGCGTGGGCATGGATATGCGCATAGAAAGTTTTATTTCGTCTCCAGTGCGCAGGTCAGCGGAAAATTTTACAGAAGACAGTCAGTTAACCATGCAACAAGTCTCCTCTATCTATGCTACTGGCAACGCAGGAGTCGACGGTACAATTTGATGGTTATGCTTTTGCCTGAACGAGGCTGAGGACAGCATCTAACTGTCTTAGAGACTCCAGTTCAGTATGCTCGTAGTTTAGTCCCGAACACTTTCTTATCTTTGGGCATGACAGTTCATATTTGTCTTTCTCGCAGACTGGTTGACAACCAAGGTTAGACAGCTTTGCTTTTTTCATCTAGAGCTTGGAGAAATAGAAACATATTAATGTCTTTCTTAAGAACGTTTTTGCGAACTAAATAAACTGTCTTAGCCATAATTTGAACTCGGCTCGCTGATTCTATCTTCACAGTTTTAATCGTTAGGCTGTCTCACCCACTTTCATTCTTATTACTGCTAATATAAACTGTATTTTCTTGTAATTGGTCTGATAGTCAAAGGCGGAGATCAAGTATATTTTATTCAGTAGTCTTTCTTCGGCGTTCTCACCTAATTTGTCAGTATTCATATCTTTAATACCCAGTTATCTATTCAATATGTTGATGTTAGAATGTAGGAAATTTTGAGGCCATTTTCAGCCCTACAGTAATGATATGCATTATTACTATTTTTTAAAATTTTCTCTGCTCAAGAACAAAATTCTTATATTCCTCCTTCATAGCTGGGGTGTAGAATACATCAATAGCATCCTTTGCATAGAAGACCCCCACCAAAAAACTGGATGTCCTGTATATGGCATTAAACTACATCAGATGGCGAGACTTCAGTTTTGGAGCTCTGAAGAGTGTGGAATGGCAGGTTGATGCTATTACTCTCGTATCCACTCTGATTCGGAAAGATAGTATCTATAAAGGCCCCACATATAGGTAAAATAGATCTGTTTGAAAATTATTAATATTAGATATGGATATTTGTGTGCAAATTATTTGTATTAAGCATAGTTTCTTGAAGTTATAATTGTTTACGAATGATTATCATTGAAACCCTTTATTATTTGAGCCCAGTTGGATGGGGTTGTAGTATACACCGACTGAATCTATACAGAGGTATAAAACTCCCCCAACAACGAGTATTATGGATATGACACTAAACAATCTGATGCTTCAGTAATGCTGGAGTTTTGGGGAATGCGGAGTACCCCTTCATTGCCATTGCTCCCTGGTCCACTTTGGCCCAGTGTGGTAACATCTATGGGTCAAATAGAACTGCTTGACATTTAAACCAAGTGCAAACAAATGACTCATGCTAAATTGAATTGTTTGAAAAAGAACTGTTTGATCATTTAACTGTCTCTAAATAAATGACTGATGTTTAATTAAATTGTTATTGATACATTGCAATACTTGGAACCATTCAACTTAACTTATGCTAAATTGAATTGTTTGAAATAGAACTGTTTGTTCATTGAACTGTGTGTAAACAAATGACTGATGTTAGTGATACATTTCTATACTAGGAACTATTTAACTTTGTCGATTTATGTTTATAAATCATATACATCTAATATATAGGAATAAACTAGAATAGGCATTAACTGGCCTACAATGGTTGATATGGCACAAAACTAAACCAAACCAAGCCTATATTACTTAAAAAAGTTTTGCATTAAATAACCCAAACTTGATATGCCACAAAAGCATGCAACAAATTCAAACTTTCAATTTTCTATGTTCCTATCAACTAATACCATTAACAAGGACAAACTGTTTTGATTATTTCACAGATATTAAACCAACAGACCAGGACTCCTCGGATTTTTTATTTGATATGCCTTTTGTAACTAAATTCAATTTCCATTTACTCCGAAATAAATCAATTGAATTTTGCCGACATTTTTTCGTAGTCTCACTGGATGCAACGATGTGAAGGGTTGATTCTTAAATGTTTTCGGTTTCAAGATTAAATTTTTTGCAAAATATAGAAAATGTATTGTGAATGGAATGTTGAATCATATAATTATACCCATATCTGGCAATACTGAAACTATTAGCTAATACTCGTGGTCATCACACCCAATCAGGCATTCTTGTAGGTGTACGATATCAAGTGAGATTTAGTATCTTTTTAGTCATAACCAGATCGTTTCTTCATTTAAATGACTCATATGTTTTGAACGGGTCGGATGGGAACGACAAATCACTACTGACCATTAAATCCAATCAGGCATTCTTATACATTCTTATAGGTGCACGATATCTTGCAACTAGTCTACGTAATCCAGCGATTTTTATTTTCCTGCTTTAACGTGACTTTATAAATGAAAACCAGTAAATCCATTCCCTGCAGATCCCCATGCACTTATTCATCCTGCCAACACCCCCAAGTATCTATATGGGCCACTTAGAGAAGTCCTGCCGTAAACAGTGTACAGCTAATAGATCTGCTGCGTTATTAGAAGTACATATATTCGGACGGCTTGAATTCCGGCTGAGGAAATACCATTTCTATTTCACAAATGTAAGGTGGGGGGAATTCCCGTAGTATTGTGGCTAACATGCTGGATCGTGAGATCATAGTAAGCGAGTTCGGACACCAGTCGCGCTATTACATTCACTTTTGGAATGATACATTTGGGAAAGGCATGAAACTTCTCGTCCTCCCAGCTATAGTTTAAATAGTACTATGCTGTTCTTCTTCCAGGATGGTTTCGGCATTAAATAACGCACGAAGGTTGCTATGTCACTTAACAAAAGAAACCAAACCAAAGCCAATATAAAGTTGTTAAATAACAGATTAGAACACGAATAAGTGGCTTAATTTTCAGCTTTTTTTTCATTTTTGAGCGCAGGGTGAAGGTGTCAGTGTGCATTAGGTTCTAAATGTTCAAAGGATTAACAAACTTAGCATTTGATACTTAATAAAGACCGGTTCCTCTGTTGCAGCAAAGTAGCCAAGTAAGTATTCAAGACATTGCTCGAGGACAAGAAACTATAGGTATTCACTATATTTGCATACCACAAGAAGAAGGTCAAATACTTTTTTAGCGTTTGCTAAAACAAATTTAGAAATGTTCGTAATCATTTATTTATTCATTTATTTATTGATTTTAATAGCATTTCAACCCATTTGTGCTTAGAGGTTAGGGACTGCGTTAATTCTACATTTATATTTACATGTCTTGTGTGCGTGTGGTTGCTTCGCGTGAGTTTTTGCAAACAACTATATGATCTCCAGTATTTCTAATACAAATAATTTGTGCACAGTTGTTCGGTTTCATTACTTTCAATTTAATATTAGTAATTACATTGTTTCTATTAAATTTTAGTCATTTGTTTGCATACATTTATGTGGTTTCAAGTAACTAATAATTGTTTGGGTTTTCCTTTTCCCTTATACTCTTGAAAAAGTCATTTCTTCTACCTTCTCTCAGTTATAGATAAATAGTAGACCTGACAGAATTCAAATCATGTTTACTGAATGCTCTTGCAATCAGGCTTTGTGCCAGACTAAGGAAAGCTTAGTTTCCATTGAGATACTCTGATAAACTACTTTCTTCAAAGAGGCATATCTTGGTCGGTACTTAGGGCATCAACCAATGCTAATGAAATTGTTCTCTTGCAATTCAATAAATGTTGCCTTAATCAAAATCAGATTTTGTACTATATATATATATATATATATATATATATATATATACAAATTACCATTATAAGGCAAGAAGACTCCCCATGCGGCGACAAATCGATTAGCGGAAGCTCCCAGCGATTAAAAATTGATTTTTCAAAATGCTTTGAACTGTGGTTTATTTTTTTATTTCTTAAAAACATTTGATAAAAGTAAATGAGGACATTTTAAGTCACGTATTAGTAGTTCCTAGATAAATGTGATGGTAACTGTTCCCACCTCTCAGGCGAAGAACAAGGGTTCAATTTCCGGACGTAAAAGATTCTTTGATAATCAATCGGACATCCTGCTGTTTAGTAATCGCTATTGGAATCTCATATTTGAAAGGATAGTATCACCGAGGAGTAGCGGTTAGCAAGCTAGTCTGACACGCCACTGCAACTGTACTGAGTTCGATCTTCACTGAATGAACATACCTGTGGCTTTATGCAAGGTGTAATGAATCAAAAACGTAAGGAGAGTTTTAAAAATTCGTCGTTAAAGATAGAACATGAGTTAAAAAGTGTAAAGTAAATTCAAATTAAGTCCATCTCTTTGATAACAAATTTTTGTACGAACAAAATATATTTGGGAAAGGATACATATATTCAGCCATCTGAGAGACCAGTTCACGAATTAACAGTCCTTCAGTTCCTTGTATAAGTTTTAGACTTCTCTATTCTCGCTATCCATATTTTGGTGCAAGGTAATATGAAATGGCGGTTATGTTTGCTTTCCTTAATTCTTCGTACTGGTTCTCAAGTGCTTATTACGATAAGCTTCTTTGCTTTTTTGCAGCGTTGTATTGTGGTCGGGTTTCTTCGTTTTCTATATTCAGGGCAATCTGATACAAGGTCAAAGACTCAGAGCTTTGGGTAATCTGCTCATTGCCTCACCAGATGCTCTTTCCTCTGTCTCTCACTGGTCAGTTCTGCTAGAAAACCTCTTGCTTTGTATATATCCCATCTGAGGGTTAGAGAGGGTGAACCCAAAAAAAAAAAAATTAATTTTCTCCAAATTTGGATTTCAATATTTTTCGCAGACGTGTGTTAAATTGGGATTGTTTAAAAAATCCATAATGAATTCAGGAAATAGATTGTTTAATTTTAGATCAGTGGCTTTTGATGATTAACAGTTGGGGCTTTAGATCTGGATTCGTATTTTCCACTTCAAACCGTTCGGAACACAGCGACACGTCAATACAATTTACCTAACTCCGGATGGATTTAGTTTAACAAATAACATTACATTGCTTTTCTTTTTTTGGATAACAATTCGTTTTTGACAAATTCCTTCTCATAATAACACATTTTTTTTATCTACGCTTCATTTCAAAAATCAATTACACATCCGTAATGTATTACTCTATTCTTCCAAAATCCAAATCGTTTTTTTCCTTTGCTAATGAAATTTCGTTACTGGTCTCTGACCCAATTGGGTCACATACTTATTTGTCTTGAATATTGTCATTCACTATTCTGAATGAATACAAACATATATACATACTTACAAGTAGGCGTGTGGCGTAACAGTCATCGTCCAAGGAAATGGACTTGACGAGCTTAGTTCAAATCCTGGACGAAGCTACTTGTGTTTCACTCCACTCTTGGAAAAGCCATGGATCCATCGCTTCTTTCCAGCTGTGGGTAAATAGCAGGTCAAACTTATTATTAAACCTTCGTTTGTCAACCAGTCTAGGAGAAGGAAATACTCTGAATTCAAAACTGCTGTACTGGACTGAATGATTAACCATGCATCGCAGTTTGCTTGTGGCAGAGGGGTTAGATAAATATATATATATAATACTCTTTCAATTACTTTAATGGTATATTAACCTTGGGTTTAAGTCCTAAAATCATCCTTATAGAAGGACTGTTGTAGTACTCAATAACCAATTGCTTAGGGCTTTTACGATTTCATACCTTTCTCAAGGGAATAAGACTGAAAGTGAGTGTTATAGCGCTACTGGAGTTCGAACTTGCTTACTGAGATGTTGCACTCCAGCACGTTAGCCACTACATCGTGAAGACTTCTACGTATATGATTGTTGGAAATTGAGAACAGATTACACAATAAACATACATACATACATACATACATACATATGTATGTGCGTATGTGTGTGCGCGATATATCTATTTCGAACCAAAAATGGTAACCTATGTATAGAGCTAAACTGCATTTGATAGGAAGTGTGGAGTCTTCCAAAGTTTCCATTAATACTTGGTCTTCCCTTATCTATAGTGGTAGTATATGTTAGGCTTTCTTCTATGGGTCAAATAGATTTCTTTGACATAATGGACTTTCACTCCTCTAAAGCGATTGTGAAGATATATTTTTATGCCGTATATAATTGGAAATCATAATTGCTAAACTGGCCCCGGCATAAAATAATGCAATGAAAATTGAGATGTCATAAAAACAACCACCCAACTAACAAATTGTTGTAGCCTAAGAAAAGGTTACTGAATGAGAAATAACCGAAACGGCGGTTGGAAATGAAATGGGAATCTTTATAACATTAAGAAAATATAATACTCGCCTTTTTTGAGTGAAGAAGTTACCCACTGCTAGTGGGGATTACTAAATCAGCATTATTGGTATTCATCGTAGTTCCCACTGACCACACAAGTACGGCACAATGCCTTTTTAGAGGTGGGTGAGGGCGCAGGGCTGTAGCTCAGACACGTCTGGCAGCTCTAAAAATGCCTCGGGCCACGTCGGCATTTTCCTAAAAATGGGTGCCTCAGGCGCCAGGCGATAAACCTAGCTGCGCCAAGGAGGCTTAGAGCCTTGGAGGAAGGCCTCTTTTGGCACGAAGAAGGTCGACCACGTGACGTGAATGCTGGGCTTCCTCAGCACCCACGTCAGGCAGCCTCGATCGAGTAACCACCAACTTAGTCATTCCCATTAATGTTTATAGGTAGGTTATATAACAAACTACTTTAGTTATCACGCCATGTAGCCCGTTTGTTGGTTGGTTATTAGGTTGATCACCTAATAACCAACCAACAAACGGGCTACATGGCGTGATAACTAAAGTGCTGGACTGCGGCCTCGAAGTAAGTAAATTCAAGCTCCAGTCGGGCTATGACGTTCACTTTAGGACTTATGCCATTGGGAAGGCTATGAATTCCACTTACCTATAGGTTAAATAGTATCACTGTTGTTCTTTTATTAGAGACGCTTTGACACTGAATAACCCACGCAGGTTGATATTCCATTAAGCACCCCCCCAAAAAAAACCCCAATCATTTATACCACTTTTACAAACACAGACACACACACACACACACACACATATATATATATATATATATATATATATATATATATATATATAACGCTTTGAAGACTCTAAGCACGTGTACGTGTTCTCCTTCAGGGTATTATTGAGCTCAGTACTTCAAAGATATACTCAATAGAGACTTAGACTATTTTGATTCCGACACTGATAAGTGGATACAACAATAACATTGTGTTGAATAGTGGTTCACTGTAAAAAGTTGAAAATAAAGGACCGCTCGAATGTCTAAGAAAGCCTGAAGAGGTGATAATAAAGACACTCGACTACTGATGACGGATGAATATCTTAAATACATTGTCGGAAACCGATAGAACCTTGCCAATATATATACATATATATATATATATAATTGTGTCTTGTATATATATGTGTCTCTGTTCCTTATATATATGTATGTGTGTGTTCTTTATGAATATATACGTTTCTTTTACACACACAAATGGGTGTGTGTGTGCGTAGGTGTGTTTACGTTCATATCTGTGTATATATATTTGGATAATACTCTTTGCGAAAGACATTAATATTTGTTTGCCCGTGATTATATGTTTGCTAAAAATGTGTCATATTCTGGGTCGACACAAAAGTTGGAGTCTCGAAAAAGTGGTCCCTTGATCTCAGTGCAGAAAGAAAAGAAAACCACCTATTTACCCTTTGGTTCTCACGTTTCATGACTATGTAGCAGGGATTTGGTTTGGGTGGATGTATTTGCGAGAAGCGCTATGTCATCGGTGTAGTCCGCGTCCGTAATAGTTTGTGCGGGGTATCTTTTACTTGTTTTGCTTTCCCAGCTAAAAACCGTTTTCTTTCATTAAATCTATAGACGTTCTAAGCACGTAGTCTAGGTAGATAATAAACTGGTATGTAGCTAATGTGTCTTATTGCAGCACACCTGCTGCAACATTGAAGTAGTCTGTGTCTCCATCTGGTGAGTGGACTTTTACTTTCGAGTTTTTTATAGAATCATTATGGCTGCGACGGTTTCTTTTAGGAGGCCGTTGCCCCATGGAGTCAAATGCCTTGGAGAGGTCGACGTATAATATTGTTGCCTCAAGGTTTTTTTTGCACGTACACCTTCTAGAATTCGACGCATTGTAAACATTTGTGATGTCGTGGATCGATTTTAGTTCTTCTTAAATATTTTCTCAATTTTAGGTTCTGTGCGGTTGTGTAGTAGAGCATTGTAGATCTTGACCGCTATGGATATAAGGGTTATACTTCGTTAGTTCTTGACTATTCTGAGATCAACCTTCTTAATGAAAGGGATGATACACCCCTTTGTCCATCTGTCTATTTTTCCTGGTTGTATACGGCATTACAGTGTTGGAGCAGTATGTCGTCGAATTTCCTTGTCTTCCTTACTTCTGAGGGTATTTTTATCAAGCTCTGCTGCTTTCCTATTTCTAATTTTTCTTTGTACTGAGTCGAGTTCTTCTTGCGTAAACTCTCATAATAATTTTTAGTGATTGGTTCATCCGTATCTTTCGGGGGTTTTCCGAGTAAATTCTCGAAATGTTGTTTCCACAGGTGTATTCATTCTTCTTGGCTGGCAGCTTTCAGGTTAGCTTTCTCAGTACTCTTCCTTCTGCTCACTTCGTTTACCCGTCTTGCATGCTATCCTAGATTGTCTATCTTCAACTAAGTCTCTAATCTTATTGATCTCATATTGTATGTATTCTGTTTCTTCTTTTAGGTATTCGTTAGTTAATTCATTTTGTACCTTCTTAAGTATCTGAGTATTGATATTGGTTCGGTTCCGCTACTTGCGTAGGGAGGCGATTTTTATGTATGCACACCATTTTTTTAACCGCTAATATCTCCCATGGGACTGTAGGTTTGTTTTGTTGGTATGCATTCTGCTACCGCTTCTAAGTAGGCATTGACGAAGTTTTCATATATCTGATATCTCTTGAAGTGTATCAAATTTGTTTCTTAGTGATCTCTTATTCATGGTGATTTCTTACTCATCTCTTATACCCTTGTTAGTTTGGTAGGGTATCATAGCCACCTCAAACATCTTTCAAAGAGAGGAAGAAGCTCCGTACATCTAAAAAATATCGTAGTCCCCAAATAGTTTAACAGTTAAACCGACAAAAATTGACTGCGAGATATCGTCCCTTGTTTTTATCGAAATGACCTTCAACACCAGCTGTTTATTAAACGTCCTCATACATCTGGTTGTCCTGGGTATGCATCTGAGAGTGAAATTCTTGTTCCGGAGACCTTGGATGAGTAGAGTTCTCGTTTATTGCTAAAACTCCCAAATGCATTCTGACCCGTTGTGGTTGTATCTGTTAAGAGTCCTACCATTGGTTTAAACTGATAGGTTTGAAAATTCTTTGTATTTTATCGGAATCCATTTAAATCATATAACTATGTGTAAACACATGATTATTGAATCGTAATGAATACTTGAAACCATATAATTACTGGAATTATAAGTATCAAATAGGAATCCTTGCAACCATATAAGATATCAAGTGTTCCTATCACAAAATTACAAATACATTGAACCCAGTTGTAAGTGTGTACAAATAAATGTTTACAGATGAATTAAAAAAGTGCAATTTCAAAAATGCAATATAATCACATAAAAATATAGTTACGATTACAATGAAACAAAGAAATGAATCACATTTCAGCATTATGCGTTGGGGGATCCCCGTTGTTTAGTGGCTAACAAGCTGAATTCCAATATCGTAGTCTGCTGGGTTTGTAGGATACACTGACTGTTTCTCTGCAGAGGAGTAAGGCCTCTCCCAACGAGTGTCCTGGATTTGACATTAACCATCTGATAGTGAAGCTTCAGTAATGCTGAAACTTTGAGGAATATAGAGTACCCTGTTATGGCTATCGCTTCCAGGTCTACTCTGGCTGTGTGATTACGCTAAACTGAATTGTTTGAAATTAACTATTTTTACACTTAGTTGTGTTTAAATTGCGTACTTATGCTAAACTGACTTGTTAGAAATAGAACTGTTTTGACATTTAACTGTGTTTAAAAAAAACTACACTTATACTAAACTGAATTGTTTGAAATTGAACTGTTTTTGGAATATAAATTGTGTACTTATGCTAAACTGAATTATTTGAAATAGAACTGTTTTTACATTCAGCTGTGTGTAAATAAAAAAAAAAACTATACATATACTAAACTAAATTGTTTGAAATAGAACTGTTTTTGGATTCAGCTGTGTGTAAATAAAAAACTATACTTATACTAAACAGAATTGTTTGAAATATAAGTTTTTGATATTGAAAGTGCGTATTTAGGCTCAACTGAATTGTTTGAAATAGAACTGTTTATGTGCCATGAAACCAAACCAAACCAAACCAAATATCATTGTAAGAGAGTTCAATTTCGGATTAATACCATTTGGAATTGTTTGAAGTCCCTTACCCTCTATGTTCTTCTCCAAGAATATCTTTGGCATTAAATAACTCACGAAGGTTGATATGCCATTTAGAACAAAGAAATGAAGACACCAAACATTTCAGCATTAAGTAACACATAAGGAGTTCATATACTGTTAAATAAACAAAACCAAAACCAATCCACGCTTCTGTTCTGGAGTACGTTTGAGGCTGAAAATGATTACATAATATTTTGCTTAGTTTTTGTCCACAGGCCTGAGATTTTTTACAATACCTGCCAAGAATAAGAGGTTACACATCGTCGTTGTTTAACTTCTATGATCTAGGGAAAACCAGTGTTTTCAATGTATCTTAATCCACGTTGGAAATTGGCATTTACTATTACCCAAAATCTTTCACTAGCTTAGGTTGTGACGGCATAGGCGAATTATTTCAGCCACCAACCAAATTCAAAGTTGGACTGCTTGATGGTTCTACAGCATGCTAATCATTGCTGGTTTATAAAATGGTTGGTTGAGTTAGTCTTTTTTTTCAATCAATTATATAATTTAGTAACCAGTGATTATCCTTTGTAACCAATCATAGCTGCAAGGAACTATTCTTAATACTTATAATTTCTACAAAGTTAAATGGTTTAAAATAACTATTTCGATTTAATTCTCATGATTTATTTGCTCTCGGCTATATAGTTTCAAATATTCCTATCTAATACAATTAAAATAGACACATTTCTGCAGTTTCATCGTTTCAAGAAACTAGTAATAATCATTTGTAAATAATTATAGTATCAAATAACTATTCTTAATACAAACAATTCTCACACAGTTATTACGTATCAAGCATTCTCATCCAATACAAATAATTTGTATACAATTATACGCTCTCAAAGATTCCTAACGGTTGTAATTTTTAAACAGACCTATTTGACGAATATATAGGATTTTAACAGGTACCACTGCCCTTAGAGTGGACCTTGGAGTAATTGTAAGATTCCCCAGATATCCAGAACCACAGCCTCACCACAGGATGCAGTTTAGTGTCATACCAGCGGTACTCCTTTGAGTGAGTGGATAAGTTTTACTCCTCTGTAGGGAATGCAGTCGGCGTATTCTAACCCCACCGTTTATGCGTGGACTGATGGATCAGTTGATTGATTGACTAAATTATATAAGACGACATATACACTATCAAACAACAATAAAAACGTGTCTTCTCTTTACAATTGGAATCCCTTCAACTTTCACCTCTCGGTCACGTAACTTGACATCATCCAAACTTAAGCCATTAATAAATGAAACTACCCTATTTTCACCCGACCACCTTCCTTAGCTCCTTTGTCTCTGTGGAATACTGACCCTGGAAGTCACGTACCCGCTTAAGTAATTGCTATCAGTAAGCTTAGCGCTTAGAATATTCGACATTTTTTTCTGTTGCATTTGTAATTCCTCTTCTTTACCCAACATTCAATCAATCGTATATTTATTTTATTCTACATATTTTTATTACACCTAGTCTGGCATAATACTGTTAATGAAGAAATGAACTTTAAACGGAGATTGTGAAGCGCCAATCTTCCAATAAGATGCATTTAAAATCTATGCTTTTCATCAAGCACTGATGGGAAAACGTAATTACTTAAGGTATATAATAATCAACTCTTGGTCGTCATATTTTTATTTTGTTTAACTGTTTTTGATATTTTATTACCACTCCATCATTTTTGACAGATCTTCTTCTTCTTCTTCTTCTTCTTCTTCTTCTTCTTCTTCTTCTTCTTCTTCTTCTTCTTCAAATTAGTTCTCTCTTTCTCCTCGATTTTATCTCCTTTTTTTTCTCGGTTCAAATATCTTAATTCTATTTTTTCTCTATTTTTCTCTCTTTCTTTTCCTTGAATCTCTCTTTCTTAATTACAGCACTTCATCTTCACATTTTTACAAACATCTATATTTCCTTTTTCTCTCTCATCGCCATTATAACCTCTTTCGACGATACAATCATATCCCTCCTCTAATTCCCACGATGCTATCTATATCTTTATGTTCTCTGTCCTTTCTCCTTTTCTCTTCTCTCTTTAAATAATTTTTTTTATGTAACTTTTTTCCCTCTTCTTTCGCCCTCTCCACTCATTACATCTTTCTTTTTCTATTACGTCTCTCTATGTCTGTCACTCTCGAAAATCTGAGATAAAGGAAGGTCAAGTTTGTATAGTTAACTTTATTTACTCATAGATCAGTCACTTTCACGATTGGAAAATGTTCACGTGACCGGATATAGTATGGATTCCCCGTTGCACGGATCTCTTGTTAATCTTGTTAAGTTTCATAGGCCACACAGGTCAACTTGCGCCTCTGGACATACTTAAACAAGATCGTTTCTTTATATTTCATATTATATTTTTCTTTTATTTTTTGAGGATTGATACTGGAGATTTATGACTGCAACGAACATAGCTCTGTCCATTTTTATCGGGAATAAAAAATTTTGGGTTTCAGGTTTTGGTGAAAAAGAGGTTTATTGATACCGATATTTCTTTAGCTTGGTTTAGTTCGGCACAAGGCCGTCTGGACGGAAGAAGTTTTACTGCGTCGGACAAAACAAACGGGCCACTTAGTAAAAAAAAATCCTGAAAGTTTTTACGAAGTAATTCTAAATATTCTTTTATTTACTTTGTGTAGTGTAAGTGATCGGCCGGTGTTTGGTTTGATTTGGTTAATGGCATATCAATTTTCGTGGGTTAGTCAATACCAAAGCCGTTCTTGTAGGAAAACAGCAATGATGCTATTTAACCTATGATTTCAAAGCGGCCATCCAGCATTTTAGCCACTATGCCAAGAGGACTTTCCCCGGTATATGTTCGAAGTAAAATGATAATTAAAATTTAAGTAAACATGAATCAAATCTATATCCTGGAAATGTATAATAATCACATAGTTTTATTGTTTGCAATGACAAAGCATCTGGAAGAAAAGCAACCATTTTTAAATCGGTAACTCACTTAAAGGTCATTCATATTGAAAAAATAAGCAAGTACGCACACACAAACACACACACACACGCACGCGTGCGTGCACACACACACACACACACACACACACACACACACACACACAACAAACAAAAATATATACAAAACCCAACAAAATGATTCTTTACAAATTTCCATTAATTTTTTCACCGAATAGTATTAACTTAAAAAGATAATAAAAAATATAAGAAAATATCTTATCTAAAATTGTCTTTTATTGAAACAATTACTCTTTAATTGGCAAGAATGAATCTTAAATCAACATTGCTATTCGATTGTTGATCTCTTAATCCGATGTACACGAATATTTAAGATAGTGGCACACACACACACACACACACACACACACACACACACACACACACACACACACACACACACACACACACACATATATATATATATATATATGCATATCTACGCAGCAATTTTCTCTTTTAATTATGTAAATAAGAGAGACTCTTTGCGTCTGCCTATTTTATCTTTGATCCGTTCATATGTGTTTTCATATGAATAGTTTGCCTTATGGAACAAATGCATTCAGGAAGGAACAAAAACTCTAAATTCCTGAAGCTCTCTTTATATAAATTAACAAACCTTCCTCAAACAAAATCAACTTAGAATATAACAGCCACATTCAAAAATGATTTTAACACTTTTCTCGCCAATTCTCCCTCCTACTGTTGGTAAAAAAATTTTCTTCCTTAAATTTGTCTTCATCTCGTTCTTCCTCTAACTTTTGAAATGAATTTATATTATTTATCATTGTTTTTGTCTTTTCATTATTCATTCCTTCGAAGATGGCTCAAATTGGGTCCGAAAGTACTTGAGGAAAATATAGTGTCTTTCTGAATTAATTCTATTCAGGAGTCAAACGACTCACACAAACACTTGAACGGATCAAAGATAAATAAGACTGACATGACGTGTTTGCTTTATCTAACCAAACGCACACACCCACACACGTATGTAAGCTTCCTGTAGTATTCCTTAACTAACACACACATCATCATCATCATCATATCGTGCTGGCAGCACGGATATCCCTGACCCTCTCTCGCCACTCCTCCCTATCGTTCATCGCCCTAGGTAGGTCTTCAGGACAACAACCTGTACCCTCACATAGCTGCTGATTGTACGTTCGTGCTGGTCGTCCTGCTTTTGCGCGGCCATGTGTGGGGATCCATAAGAGTACATCTCTTACGAGTTCATCTCTGCTTCTCCAGCAATGTCCTGCATGTCTGGTTCGTCTAACTTGAATAGTTTTCGTGATAGGGGGCAGGTGGCCGTACAGTTGGTGTCTTGTGGGGTGTTGCTGCCAGGACTTGTTCAGGATTGCACGCAGCATTCTTGTGTAATTGCCATCTAGTTTCTTCTCCAGCCGTTTTGTTAGCGTCCATGTAGTGCATCCATATAGCAGTATCGATGTGACCGCTGCCTGGAAGAAACTGCGCTTCATTTTATCGGTTAGGTCTGATTTCCATATAGTCGATAGCCTATAGCCTATTGATAGCTGTCCCCTTGGTAGTTCTTTGTGTTCGACGATGAAATCCATGTTTAGTTGGTTTGTTTATGCCCTAGTTAAAGTATTCATTTATATATATATATATATATATATATATATATATATATATAAAGTAATCGTTTATATAAAGGTATATATATATATATATATAATGCATACATATGAGTATTTATATATATACATATATATATCTTTATGTATGTATATTTATGTATCTATATATATCTTTATGTATGCATGAATATCTATATCTATATATCTATCTATCTCTATATATATATATATATTTATATGAATGTGTTCATATATTTATGTGTGTCAGCCCGTTTTGTTTTATCATTTTGACAATACATTTCCCTGCCTGATTTGGTGTTACTTGGCATAATGGGCATCTACACTGAGGACAGATCAACTGTCGAGCTTCTCTGAGAGTTGCTGCTGCTGCTGCAGCTTTTCTATTCTCGCAGAACCCAGCGATGACATTGTGTCGGCTTTTGTCGAAACTGTCGTGTGCATGCTATCTCAGTACATGCCAACCGTTTCCATAAAGAGCATGTTCCTTTTATTGCTGTATTGGAGGATAGCAGAATATAAAGTGTTAACCTTTATGTAGTCTTGGCAATGCTTGTTGAACCTTTGTCGCTTTGAACGTTTGTCTGTTCAGTTTCAAGAAAATTTCTTATTTAATGTTCAGTGAAAATTGTATGATAATACATGAACTGGAAGTAGTTATTAACTAAGTATAGTTAAGTTTGGTACAGGCTCTAAAGTTGGGAGCGACCAGTGATCAACTAACTCACAACAATGGTCTGATAACCAAGATCGCTAATCGTTTCACAACACTAGGTACCGACAAATGCATTGAAAGAAGTCTTTGATAAATTTATATATTAAAATATTTCGACTCATTTCTCGTTCAAATTTTAAAGTCCTCAACCATCAATGAATGGGTTTTGTTTTGTTACGTGTTTGCTTATTGAGCGACGTATCAACTCTTTATGAATTATTAAATGGACAAATTTAATTCATTTTTAAATATTTGATTCTAATCATTGCTTTACTTTCAATGTTCCGGCGAAATCATTTTTTTCAATAGAACTTTTATTTATTTGCTGAAAACAATACTGTTTCGTACTGTTTTATGGTATCTTGCATCTAATAAAAATAATTTGAACAGTAATATAGTATCAAGTACTTCTATCAAATACTAATAATTCTTACCCAACTATTTGATTTCATGTAAATATATCTATTTAATAATCATTTGTTTGCAGAGTTATATGGTTCCAAACATTCCTTTTCAATACTGATAATTTCTACTTGACACATTGATGAGACCCTCAAAGGTACTATTACTCTGGGTCAAAGTAGACCTGGGAGTAATGGCATTGAAGTTGTATTCCATACTCCCCAGAACTGAAGCCTCACCACCGGATGCAGTTTGGTGTCATATCCAGGATCGTTGAAGAGAATAGATACGGCGAACTGTATTCAAATTCGAGACATGGCTGTTTGCGTTTTCACATAGAGATAATGCCCTTGAAAAATGTATGAATCCATCTATTCTTTCTTTTGCTATGGATGAGTATTAGGATAGATTGGGTCCTTTAACCTTGGTGTGGAGACCAGTGTAGGAGAATGAAAACTATGAATTCAAACCATCTGAACTTAACTTAAGGATTGACGGTGTATTGTATCCTGCTCCTGGAGGAGAGGTTGGGTAAAAACATATCCAGGACCCCATTGGGGATAGTGAGTATCTCACCTCTCAATAGAATATGAAATCGGCGTATTCTAAGTCACGTCGACAGGATGTCCAATAAATTGGTTTTCATCGTAAATGCACTCTTTCAAATGCTAAATATTGGATAGAATACTTTATTCCTATCATTTAAGACAGTTTTTATAAAATTCTTAGCATTTATCTGAAGATGTTAACTTCTTCATTATCATCATCATCATCATCATCAAGTCTGGTCGACTACATGTGATCCCTATTGATTAAACACTTGACGAATCATCAAGAAGGCATTTAGTGTTCGCTCAACGCTGATGATTGTTAGTTTATGCTGATCGATCAACACAGGTGTATCCATGTATAGTAATCCATAAGAGAACATCACTTATGAGTGTGCTTTTAATTCTCAAGTTGTACCCAGCATATCTTGGTCGTCTTATTGGATGGTTTTGAGATGGGAGATTAGTAGCTGTACAACTCCTGTTTTGTAAGGTGCTGCTTCCAGGATTTGTTCAAAACATCATGCAGCATTCTTGTGTAGTTCCTATCTGGCTTTTTCTCTAGGCGTTTTGTAATCGTCTAAGTGGAGCAACCATTCAGTAGTACTGATATAGTTACAGTTTGGAAGAATTCCAGTTTTATTCTATAGAAGTCAGATTTTCATATGGTCTATAACCTACATTTAACAGTTCGTACTCTTCCAATGCGTATTTTGACGCCACTTTCAGTAGATGAGATATTGCTTCAGATGTATATTAACTGGTCTACTAATTTCAGAGGCTTGCCGTTTAATGAGGAGATGGCACGATGTAATATTAACAATAAGAATTTATTATTCAATTATCTAACGCAAACATTTCTTTATATAGTCCAAACTTATTCTAAATCTGCTTCCAACGTCTATATAACGAGTTCTGAGAAGAAAATTGCTATATAATCAGCTGAGTAGGCAGTTTAATCATGGAGCAAGTTTGAACAGGAGCTGGTAATAATACCCTCTTGTCAGTCACAATTACCTTGCTTGTCTGCAAACGTGATGTAGACAAACACGACTGCACCTAATGTACAAATAGTTGATAAATATAAGATCGCATCAGTGGTATTAGCCAATCTCTGCATCCCAAACATTAACGTTCTGAATGCGCATGTCTGAAAATAGTCCCAGCAACTATCACGCCATTTAAACATATATTACACTGCGCTGACAATTAAAATGACAGTTGTCGAATAGAAGCGAATTTCTGCTGGGTTTCAAGCTATTACATTAGGACTTAAGTACATGATCATTTGTTAATTCTGACCATCTATCGTTTCATAGGTCAGAGCTTGTTTCTTTCTTCGATTAAGTCGTTGTTATAAGGTTAAGTAGTCGAATTTTCCCATTGCATACGTTAGAATGAATACTTTCTCTTTCAGATGTAGCCGTAGGCATATTTACAGTTAGGAAAACGTTTAAGATTTGTCATTAAGTATCCTTTAATATAATCAGTTTTTTTGCCTGTTGTTCACACACACACACACACACACACACACACACACACACACACACACACACACACACACACACACACACACACACATATATATATATATATATATATATGTTTTATAATAATAATAATAATGATAATAATAATGATAAGTAATGCAAGAACAGATGATCCACTGGGAACTGTGCAAGAAACTAAAATTTCACCATAATCGTATAAGCACAAATTTCACCATAATCGTATAAGCACAAAATTTCACCATAATCGTATAAGCACAAATCAGAATCTGTCATTGAAATAGAAACGCATAAGATTCTCTGAGATTTAGAGATAGAAATTGATAACCCAATCTTGAGCAGAAGACAAAACATACTTTTAATTAACAAAAAGAAAAGAACCGATTATAGAGTGGATTTCACCGTCCCAGTTGACCACAGAGTGAAAATGAAAGAAGGCGAAAAACTGGGTAAATACCTAGACCTTGCCAGAGAACTGAAAAGCTCGAGGGACATGAAAGGGAAAAGGATACCAAACTTAGTTGGGGCCCTTGGAACCGTCCCCAAGAAACTAGAAAATCGGTACGATGAAGAAGAGATTAAATAAAAAATCAAAATCATCCAGACCTCAATACTATTACAATCAGATAGGATACTTAGAAGAGTTCTGGAAACCTGTGATTCACTGTCATTCAGTCTTCAATAAAAAAAATGATCACATAGTGCTGATTTGAAAAACTACAACTGCCACTACTACTACATCTATTGCAAACAGCAACAACAACAATAATGTTAATAATAAGCACAAAACAACGCCATAAAGACCAACTATGTTAAAGTGAAAATAGATAAGACGCGACAGAATAGCAAGTGTGCGTTATGTGATTATAGAGACAAAACGATTAATCATAAAATAAGTGAATGCAGCAAACTAACTCAAAAAGATTACAAGACTAGACACGAATGGGTGGGAAAAGTGAGCCACTGGGAATCGTGCAAGAAATCTAAATTTGACTATACTATCAAATGGTATATGCCCAAGCTAGAATGCGTCTTAGAAATTGAGACACAGAATTCTCTGGGATTTTGAGATACAAACAGATCACCCAACCCCGGCCAGAAAACCAGACCTAATAATAATTAGCAAAAAAAAAAAAAAAGAACCTGCTGTATAGTAGACCTTGCCGACCCGGGAGACCACAGAGTGAAAATCAAAGAAAGCAAAAGGCAGAACAAGTACTTCGATCTTGCCAGAGAGCGGAAAAAGCAGTAGACATTGAAGTTGACTTGGATATCAGTCGTAATTGATGCCTTTGGAACGGTCCCTAATGGCCTAGGAAATGTAGATTAGAGAAAGAATCGAAATAATCCCCAACACAGCTCTTTCCGATGTTTAAGATAGTTTCTTATATTTTGGAACATTTGTTAACCATCTTATATGCATAGGAAGGCAGAATACATATTATATAGTATGGTAGACTTATTCTGTATAAAAATTGTAGGTTGCTGTTATAATTTACAGATAAATTTGTTTTAAATACAGAATCAAATTCCGTTCTTAACTCGAGGATTGTTTGCAGAAAATTATGACTGCTGTAAGATAATTATCAATTTCCTCGAGTCATATATTGCACACTAGTTTGATAGCCTTAATATGAGTTAGCGTTGTACATTGTATTGCGTCAGTTCTCTAAAATATTAATTGGGTGTAACTACTTTGAAGACAAGCATTTAAAAAGCGTGTATTAAACAAGGATCAAATGTTGATGCAAGAGGGACATATACAACGATCTCAGCCAGGAACTTTGACAAATGGCTTAAATACATCTCTTAAATGTTGACTTTTGTAATACACACATGTTTGCTAAGAAAGCCTTCGTGAAAAAAAAGCAACGAAAAACAAGAAAAAAAAAAAGACAAAAAGAAAAACAAGAACTCAAAACTCCCATTAACCATTCCTTCTTCAATCCGTGATGGTATAAACACGAACTGCAACGCTCTTCATTCTCAATCGTTTTGTTTCTTCGTATGTACCGATATTGTAGCGAGCAGGTAGTTGTCTTGACAAGTTGAAAATCCCCAGATTAAGTTATGGAAGTCTCTTAGGGCCGTTTATGACTGTAAGGATATCATTGTAATCTTCTTGCTGAGAATTTCGAGTAATCCCTGCAGATAATGTCAGATTACGACCGATTCGATACACAGTATCCATCTATTCAGACTCTCAATTTTAGATCCCCAGGAAGTCATCGAAAACATGTCATTGAATACAGGGGATATCAACCCTGGAATTCCATTATATTTCTTTTTCTGCATCTTTCTTTCTTTCTTTCTTTCCTCGCGTATTCTTTCCAGTTCTTTCTATCTAGATGATTTTGTTGTATGATATAATCTTGCCTTCATCATCCACTCACTCAACAGCCCTCACCACCAATATTATAACTACATCTCCACCACGACCACCACCTTCTTTGCCGTTTGAAATCTTTATCAGAGTGACACTCACTCTCAAGAACATCATCCTCATCATAGAAAGTGACATCACAGTTTCTCTCTTCATTATTTTTCATTTCATTAAGGTAGTCTGTCCAATGCATTAACGGCATAATTGTCTTCTTTTTGCTTTTGAAACTGTGTAATCGTTCATAAATTATTAGAATTAGATAGGAATTTATGAAACCAAATAAATAGGAAAATTATTTGCATTAAGAATATTCATTTGACGCTATTGTTATTTACAAATGATTGTTATAATTAGTTACTTGATGCCATATAAACGTCTAGAAAAAAACAAGCAACTAAGCCACTGACCGTTGAATGGAAAATAATTACCTATGCAGTAAATACCCTCTGAGTTTGTCCAAGATAAGGGCAAGGACCGATACGTTACAGGAATTGTAAGAACGATCTTAAGATCTGCTTTAGGGTACCAAGCTGGTGGTTTTGAATTCTGAATTCTTCTTTCCGTCTATTTGTCCGCTAGGGTCAGAGAGCTCAGTCTATCTTACGATTTTATCCATAGATGGGGATAGTGGCGAAAAATGGAATCTTGACATTTCCAAAGTTATGAGTCTGAAATGAACACAAATATGGATTCGGAAAGTATCATTTACATTTATTTAATACCACCTACCATCTTAACAACTCTAACCATGTTATTATTATTTTACTTCTTGCGAGTTTTTTTTTACACCCGTTCAAACTGGGGACCTTTCAATGGAGTCTGGGTCAAACTAAGTCTCCACAGGTCTTCTGAGTTTGTCTAATTATGATAGCTGGGTTTAACACTACTGTGGTCTGGATGGTTTAGATTCTTTCTCCGATCTCGAATTACTCCAATTTCTTTTCCAAACCCCTGAGGATCGTTCCAACAGCACAATCTCCGTCACCTTCATATTCCACAGCTTTTTCAGCTCTCTGGAAAGATCTAAGTATTTGTCAATCTTTTGGGTTTCTTTCATTTTTCCTCTGTTATCTGATTGAACGGCAAAATTTACAAGTTAAGGGGTTGGAAAACTTTTTTGCTGGGATATCCGCATGTGGGTTTTGACTTATCAAAGGGCCGAATCTTTTAAAATTAAAATAATTTAGTCTCGATTCAAGTGCATGTGTTTATTTTTTTATTTTTTGGAGGCTCCAACGGGCCGCATAGGAAATGCACCTTTCCCACCCAGTCATGCCAACTCTTGAATTTCTTTTGTGCAGGTTTGATGAATTCGTTTCATTTTTTTACAAATTTTACGCTTGAACGCACCAGTAATTACAGTACTAAGAAATATTTTTTGGAAAAATACTTCGTTAAAAGTGTATTCAGCGTAAACTGTGACTTTTATAAAAATTACAGAACAACAGCCTCATTGAAAAAAACACTGAAGAAAAAAAATTGTTCATTTACTGCCAGTATATAACCCTAACTTTCAATTGATATTTCTAAAAAGTCTGACAGTTCATGCTAGAATATGCCTCGCTTTATTTATTTCGTTTTCTGTTGATTCTTTTATTTCTGTATACATGACAGAGTTTTGGTGAATTATGTTGTACAACACAAAAACACGGTTCATGCTTGACAAGCAAAATGGCATTCTCCTTTATAAGACTTGTCATATGATTGACATACCAATATCATATGCAAAAACATAAATGAGTCTTCCTGATACCAAAATTATCGATGGTCTTTGATTTTTAGGGTTCAAACAAAATATGTAAGTGCTTTTATAGTCTATCGGTTATTAATTCGTTTTGTTTCTTTGTTTAATGGCATATCAACCTCCATAGATTATTTAATGCCGAAGACATCCGTGTAAAAAGACAATAGTGATAAAATTTAGCCAATTAGTTAAAGTGAACGTAAGAGCGCGACTGGAAATAGAACTTCCTTATTAAGATACCTCAGTTCAGCATATTACGACCCGGACGTTCCCTTGTTACCTGTTCATATATATATATATATATATATATATATATATATATATATATATATATATCATATTACATGCTAGTGTCTGTGACCCTGGGTTTCATGCTTTTTGCATTGGTCAGAGAGAGTGAAGGTTTTCAAAAAAGACCAATTAATGTGGTTAATTTTTGCTCGAAAAGTGGGGGTTATTTGTATGTATGTCTACCTAAGTTTGTGAGCTACTGAATGTTCGTATGTTTGTGTATAAACTGTTGCTCTCACCTACATATATATGTAAGGTTTGCGTATATACTGGCATGACTCTTTATATATATATGTATATTTCCGTTGTCTATTGTTAGGGAGGGGTGAAACTAAGGAAGAGAGTGTCAGAAGGGAAGAGTGGGTGGGGAGAGGGTGGGTAAATGAATTGTTGCAATCAGAACGATTTCTTTTTTTTCTATAATCCTACCTAACTTAATTGTTGTGAGAGGTGAATATGAAATGTCTGTTTTGTGGTGAATTTTGTTGAGTGATGATGATAAAAATTAAAATCATCATCACGTTACTTTCTTTTATTCATTTATTTTATATATATTATGATTGTGTTATCAAGATTTATGTAGTATAACATATATATATATATATATATATATATATATATATGTGTGTGTGTGTGTGTGTGTGTGTGTGTAAATGCTCTGTCTTTGATATTGAGCACTATTTAACAATTCTGGAACTTTTGGCTCTCTATTAATTCACCAAGTGAACTTGTAAGGACCATTACCCAGCCGGCTGGGGTGGTAGAATACATCGACTGCGCCACTTCAGAGGAGTAAGACCCCACCCCAATGAGTTTCCTGGATATGACACTAAACAATTTGATGGTGAGGTTCCAGCAATGCTAGAGGTTTGGGGAATGCGGAGTACCCCTTCATTGCCATTGCTCCCAGGTCCACTCTAGTCCAGAATGGTAGCACCTAATAGGGCCCTGTTTATGGGTTAAATATAATTAACTGCATACTCATGATAAACTGAATTGATTGAATTAGACCTGTTTGATTAAACTGAATAACATGAAATAGAAATGTTTTTGATAATTAAACACTACTTACACTTAAACTGCGTGCTTATGCTAAACTGAATTGTTTGGAATGGAACTGTTTTTGACATTGAAACTGTACTGACACTAAACTGAATTGCTTAATATAGAACTGTTTTGACATTTAACTGTGGGTAAACAAAATCCTTACATAACTGAATTAGCTGAATTAGAACTGTTTGAATTAACTCAATAGCTTGAAATAGAAATGTTTTTGACATTTGAACTGTGTAATTATGCTAAAGTGAATTGTTTGAAATAGAACTGACTATTTGCATAAAATGGATTTGGCGTTAAATAACCTACAAAGGTTGATATGCCATTAAACCCGAACAACAAACCCAAATTAGTAAGAACCATAAATTTCTTTTATATATGGTCAAATGGTGAACTCACAGAACAACAGTTGACTTGCTCTGACCTCACAAGATGTGCCAACAGAGACGAAGATCAGACAGCCAGTCCACATGGTGTTCGAGGTGGTCTCAAGCAATGGTGACGTTATACTTTTTTTTCATCTTCTCTCATAGCCTCGATATCGAAGCCTATATCAAGTGCCATGGAGAAAGTGTACTGTCCTGAATCGAGATGATGGTTGCCGTAAGATCCTACTTTGAACGGCAAGACTCTGTGTGATGCCATACAAACAGGAGAACGCAGAGTTGGTAGTGAGAAAATTTCTGCGACCACATCGCTCCAAACATCTGGCCACCTAACTCCCCAGGTTGCAATCCCCTCAATTATCATGACCAACAACAATCCATGCAACACCAAAGATGAACTGAAGGCAAGGATAACGTCATCATTTACCAATTTTAACACGGAAACCGTAGAAAAGGCTTGCAAGAGATTCTGAAGTCGTGTGGAGCCAGTGGAAGCCAATAATAACTTCTTTGAAGGAATTTAATTCATAGAATTTCAAGATTAATAATGTAATTTTCGTAAATATGTCTGATAATGAGAAATGTCAGTGTTATTTTCATTTTTGTGTACTTTATTGAATTGACCGATCGCAATATATATATATATATATATATATATATTGGTATTCTTCACTTCAGTAAATCCGAAGTAGGGAACAATTTCGTCAGGACAATTAAAATTATTCAAAATTCGAATATTTAAATATTCCTGTTGGTTCTGAAGAAGTCTGTTGAATTTATTTTAGAGTTATTGATTCATATCAATGCTCTTAGCAGGATGGAAATAAATTTATAATCCTAATGAGACCGAATTTTTTTTCTTGGAGTTATATATATATATATATATACATATATACATATACATTATATATATATATATATATACATATATACTAGTCATTCAATAAATAAGAGGAATTTTTAAAAAAACAATATTTATCGGAATTTTTTCTATAGATATATAGTCTGCATTTCGTCATGTTATTATGTTGACTTTCAGATTAATACACTGGGGAAAGCTATGAAAGCTTTTTATCCGTCAGCCATGGGTTTAAAAGTATGATTACTGCTTTTCTACGAGGATGGCTTTGACATTAAATAACGCACAAAGGTTGATATTTCATTAAACAAAGAAACCAAATGTTTCATTCCATGACAAAAGAAATTAGCCCCACCTCCCGGAAAGTTTGAAAGACGGTTTTCAATTTCTTGTTTGTTTATGAATGTTTTGACACTTCTGAAATGTTTCAATAATCAAAAATAAATTAAAAATCTGCAGGTGCTCAAAGTAGTGAGCATAAAAGATAATGAAGAACCTCTCATCCTTTGTGAGAGTTACCTAGGGCTGTAGTGTAAGCCGATTGCATCATTGAGGAGGGTTAAAAGCCCCTGCCCTCCACGAGGGTTCGGGATAGGAAATCTGATGGTCATTTCCTGTCCTGGAGCTTTGGGGAATATGGAGTATCCCTTCATTGATTTTACTCCTTGGTAAATTTGAATAGAACCTGTTGACATCCTATCCAAGGATCAAAGAGAGCAGATTAATCATTTACGTGAAACCATTTAACTGTGTGCAAACAAATGAGCTCTGGCTCATATAAAAATGTTACCTCAAAACTACTCGTTTACAAATCATACATTTAATATATGTATGAACATGATTTAGCATTAAATAACCTACGAGAGTTGATATGCCATAAAATCCACATAAACAATCGCGTTATTACACTTAATTTTGCACTAATCCCTTTCGGGAAGGTATGGATCCCCTTATAACCCTTGCTATGAGAAATAGTATCACTGCTGTTTTTCTACAAGGATTACTTTGCCATTACATAACCCATGAAGGTTGATATGCCATTAAAGAAATCAACAAGCCGACTCTTATCCTAATGACATTATATTTTATTGTGTTTTCTTAGCTGCAGTCGTTTAAAATAATATCTTTTATGATCATATGATATATTTTTATGATAAATTTTGCTTATTTGTCTAAATTTCTGAGATGAAGCTTGATAATTCTTACTTAAAGTAAGGTAAGAGGAACATCGAAAAGTACTATATCGAGGTGAAATCGAAAAGTCGGGTATGGCTGACCATATAAGGAAAGAAAAAAGGAAACAATTTTCCCTTTTAGGATGAAATTAGATTAATAGACAGGGAAGAACATAGTAGAATAAGACGTTTTAAAGCAGCAACGCATATGTTGAGCTACAGTGACCTGTTGAACAGACCAAGTACATAGATAAATACGATGAGGGGATCCAACTAGCAAAAAGGTTAGATAAAAAAATGCAATATGAGCTAAGATAAAAATCGTACATAATAGTCATAAGTAGTATCACATAATTAGGTAAAAACTTTAGGCTTATATGTCCCCAAAATTTATTCTGGTTAGCCCAGCAGGACCCACAGCATAACAGATATAGGCGTTTAGTTGAAGTGCTTTTAAGTTACATCATCCAGCGGTTGCAGGTTCAACTCTGACTATAAGTACGCTACAAATATTGATTACTATGGCTTAACTCTTGTACCTTGTATCGAAATGAGAACACTCAACCCACGAGGATTAAAGAAAGTGTTCATTCAGTTGGAAGTTCTATGTAGGCTTCCGAATTTGACAAGAAACTCCTGAAGAAGGACGAACTGGATGAATCGTTGAGAATATAAAGATGGTCACGATAGTCCGAATATACTAAATGATTAAAATTCTAATTATGCTTATTTTTATATTTTCTTTAGAAAAAGTAATCGCAGAGCTCCATATATATATATATATATATATATATATATATATATATATATATATATCCCTACGCTACTCTTCTGTATCTCCAGTTTTGGGGTTTTTACATTCATCAGATGGCCAGATGTTACAAGGATCCACAAGAAGAGCAGGTGTGAAAATGTCTGTTTACGCAGTGTTTAAAGTCAACAAAAAATGGTAGGACCTATATTACTAATAACAAAAGTTATTGTAAACAAGCTGCTCCCCTTTTTCAAAGAGAATCCAAATAATGCTCCATGCTAAAATGAAAGAGCTGATTTAAAAAAAAAACAAGCATATAAATGGAGCCATCACTATAATTTCGGTATGGAACATTTTTAGCATTCTTTTAAAACAAGATGTTCTTAACTGTTCAAGAATATTCCTTTTGCTGTCGATCTATGCTATGGTAACATTTTTTGCCGTACTTTTACCTCCATGATTATGTGCTCTTCTATGTATGATAGATGATGTTTTTCCCTTGCGATATCCCTTCTATTCTTCCTGATATAATCCGCAGCATATTTGTGTAGTTCCACATTCTAGGTAAACACATCAAAGCTCTTGGGATGCTTCTTTTTTGAGAGACTTTCTATATCAGGTGGTTTTCTCCTGGTCATTCATTCAGGTAATTTGGTCCCTCGAAGGCATTTATTCAGTTGCTGAGGTAATCTGTCGTGAAAGGATGTGAATTTTTGAAACCAGAATCCACGTATCCCATCGTGACTTGGTGTCTTCCTATTTGGTACTTTCTTGACTATATATATATATATATATATATATATATATATATATATATATATATATATATCTGTCTGTCTAAATCTGTCATATTTGTCTATAAAAGTTTGTTTCTATCTATTTTAATCTATATACACCAAAAAATATTTTACTTTTACTCCTGACACCGGTGTCAGTGATCAGTGCTCGATTCTTGGTGAATAAAACTGATTTTGAATGTTCTTTTTTGAATGAAATGTACTCTCTTCATCTGATTAAAATTGACTCATCAATATTTCTAAAACCTAATTTTTCCAAAACTGGCCAAGTGTTGAATAAATTAAACTAAATATTCACATCTACCTTTATACAAATGATACTACACAGACGCACACTGAAGCACACAAACGCACATGCATAGAGAAACTTATATATATATATATATATATATATATATATATATATTGATATTGATATAGATAGTGAGATAGATAGATAGGTGATAAGACAAATCGTTTAAAAATCTTTTAAATAAAGAGTGCTCAAATGTTAGCCAGCAGGTTAGATTAGAATCTAAAATGAATTAATATCTGGCCTCTTTTTGTTGATTCATGACTACATGTTTCATATCTTAAAGATTACAATCCTCAGACAAAACTCCCAAGTTTTACTTTTGAAATCAATATAAAGAGCTGAAGATTCCGTCTGATGACTGTGCACACCATATGAAAATTTATCAGATGCTGGATGCAATACAGAGAACTTGCCAGAAGTGATAGACGATAGGGACGGAGGGCGAGAATGAAAGAGAGAGAGAGAGTGAGAGAGAGAGAGAAAGAGAGAGAGAGAGAGAGAGAGAGAGAGATAGGAACTGTGCTATCTGCATGAATCGATGATCATGATATATATACATATTTGCGTGTGTCTGTATGTGTTTGTGTGTCTAAGATTTTACTGCATACCGAGAAAAGAAGACTTTACCAAAATACTCCTTGGCAACGTGATCGTATTCTTATGAATTAAAATGTAATAAGTGACGAAATTTTATCTTCAACAAATCAACACATTTTAATAACATTCTCTTTTGTTCATTTCAGGTAGGTGGATTTAATCTTACATAAATCATTGCGGGTAAAAAAGATGAAACTATGGCGAGAATGATTCTCTCAGGACGGTAAGACAATTTAAACATATCTTACAGAAATTACAACCATACTTAATAAAATGAAGGACGCAGGATAAAGCATAAATAAAAACAAAGTTGTGGGAGGGAATAGAAGTGTGCCAGAGTTTTCAATAGAAAACCAGTTTCAGCTGAGCATTCGATCTTGATTTGTAAAAAAAGAGAAACAAAAAAAGAAAGAAAAGATAAAAGCAATATATTAGCACTTAAAATATCTCCGGAAATATCTTGCCCACCGCAGATGAAATTGAAAACATTCCTAAATGTAATACGTTTTTGGTGTTTATTTTTTGAAAATAATAATAATAATAATAAAAATAATAATAATAATAATATCTATCTATCTATCTATCTATCTATCTATATATATATATATATGTATAAACGAGCGTACGCTTCTACATTCAAGTATTTAGAATTCCAAATATATATATATATATATATATATATATATATATATATATATATATATATATATATATATATATAATTTTATTACAATATATATGTGCATAATTATATGCATGTATAATTATACATATAATTATATTGCTTGCTTTTAGAACAAAGAAGTAGTAAACTGAATTTCATATGTATGTATAGCAAAATAAGTTTCATATATATAAGCACTCACATATACTTATATATATATATATATATATATATATATATATATATATATATATATATATATATACGATTTAATGAAAACATACAAATACATAAAGGCCATCTTTTATCTTCATAAAAAACATCATTTTCTCTTTCCACAAATATAGTGTTTTACGGAAACTACGAGCTAGAAACAAGTAAGTCCATTAACTGTGATAATGGATTATAAAAAATCACGGGAATAAAAAGAAGACATTTGAATATTTATACCTTTTTTTACAACTATTTTATGGAAAGTTTTTGTTTTAGATTTTTCTGGCGTATTATTCATATATGTTCTCAATTCTTCATGAAGATATTAATATTGAAGCAAGCTGTTTCATATTCATTTCATTCCGTTCAAATCTATCTGTCTGCATCATTCGCTATTGTATACTCTTTGGAATTGTGGAAAAAATACAAGTTTTATACTTGTAATTATCGTGCTACAATGGTCCTGACACAAAAATGAGTTGATTATTATTTCATACACAAAGTCATTTGACTGTTTCAATGAGTCGATAACAGAAGTATGGTGCATCAGTGTGTCACAGATTATTCAGATTTTCACGAACAACACAGCTCGAGTTTTGAATTCAGAAATTTTCCGTCTCCTAGACTGGTCGCCTCGCTAAAGCAAAAAGAGACAATCCTGCCCAACTATTCTACTTATAACTTGGGTAGAAAAGATGAATTGATGCTTTTCCTAAAGGCTGGAGCGTGAAGTGAAAGCCAAATAACCTCATTCAATATCTAAAATATCTAGTTGGGACCATTTCCTTAAAACTAAAACAGTTGCGTGATGCAAGTATCTTTAGTTTTAGTTTATAATTTTTCACTAGTGATACAAATTATTATTTGTCTTCTTTTGAGAGTTTTTGACACCCGCGGTAGCTGATGGTTTCTCACTGGAGTTTGAGGGACAACACGTCTCCTCGAGTCTCCAGGACTCTTCTCAGTATTCTGGCCGGTCTCAATAATGCAGTAGTTTCGATGGTCTCCCCTTTTCCTGTTATTTCGAAGTCTTCCAGTCCTTGTACTAATCCTTTGGTGACTGTACCAAGAGCACCAATTACAATTGATATTATCGTCACTTTCGTGTTCCACAGCTTTTTCACTTCCCTAGCAAGGTCGAGGTACTTATCCCTCTTTTCACATTCGTTCAATTTCATTCTGTGGTCCGCTGAGACAGCAAATTCCACAATCCTGCAAGTTCTCTTTTTTTGTTAATTATTATAAGATCTGGTCGTCTTGCCGAGATTTGAAGATCTATTTGTATCTGAAAATCCCAGAGGAGTTTGTGCGTCACATTCTCTAGGACAGATTCTGATTTGTGTATATACCATTTGTTCGTATGGTCAAACTTCAACTTCTTGCACAATTCCCAGTGGATCACCTTGCCCATCCAGCCGTGCCTAGTCTTATATTCTTTCTGTGACAATTTGCTACAATCGCTAATTATGTGATTGATCGTTTCGTCTCATTATTATTATTATTATTATTATTATTATTATTATTATTTCACTCCTTGTGAGTTGTTTACGCCAGTAATAGCTGGAGGTCATTCATTGAAGTCTGAGTGACAGCAAGTCTCTTCAGGGCTCCAGGACCCTCCTCGGTATTCTGGGTGATCTCAACCATCTGTATTCTGGAGGATGTCGATTCTTCCTTTGGCTTCCAATTCCTCTTGTCTTCTTCACAAGTTCTTTTTAGAACAGTTCCGAGCACATCAACAACAATCAGTATCAGTATCAGTCGCTCTTATTCCACAACTTTTTTAGTTCTCTAGCAAGGTCTAAGTATTTGTCAACTTTTTCGATTCCTTTGATTTTCACCCTGTAGTTCGTTGGAACGGTAAAATCCACGAGACAGCAAGTTTCTTTTTCTTGTTAATTAACACTAAGTCTGGTATTCTGGCCGAAATTAGGTGAACTGTTTGTATCTCAAAATCCTAGAGAATTTTATGCGTCTAATTCTCCGGGACACATTCTGGTTTGTGCATATACCATTTGGTAGTATGGTGAAATTTCACTTTGTTGCAAAATTCCCAGTAGATCATCTTTTCCGCCCAGTCGTGTTTAGTTTTAAACTTATGTTGCGCGAGTTTGCTACATTTATTCATTTTATGATTAATCATTTCGTCTCAATCACAACATAACATACACTTGCTATTCTGTTGCATAAAATCTTTTTGGCTGCAACATAATTGGTCGATATGAAGTTGTTTTGTGCTGCTATTAGAAGAAATTCAGTTTCTCTCTTCAGGTTTCCTTCGCGTAGCCATGTCCATGTCTTTTCGAGAGCAATATCATCAATGTGCAATATTGTTTATCTGTTCGTCCATATGTTGTCACCAGTGTTACTAGTGGGTGTAATTAGTCCCTCTTTGTTCTCTTAATGTAGTCTTCGAGTCTTCATATTGATGCATTCAGGTTATCTTCAATTCTGGTGAGTTCTCTTCCTTTTTCTTTTCTTGACCCTTATAATCTGTCTAAATCATCCCTTGCATGTAAGGTCTTATGCATCTTTATAACATTCTTGTCCTTTGTTTGAGTTCTTCCCCGGTTCATTTTAAGAAAGGTCCCGAGTATCTTACAAGATGGACAAGGTGTTTATCCTTTTGATGAGATTTCTGCTGCTGAACTTGGTTTCGAGTTGTTTTCTCGTTCGTCTGAGGTACTTTTTTGTTATTTTTTCTTTCATCTCCGCTTGTTTGATGGAGTCCATTTCCATTATTCCCAAGTACTTGTATTTTCCTGTTCTCAGAGCGTTTTGGTTCTTTCTTGATTCAGTATTTCTATTCCTTCCGTTATTTGTCTTTTTTCTACTTTTCATTATGAGCATGGCAAATTTTTCTATGTCAAATTCCATTCCTCTTTCATAACTGAATGTTCTTATTGTTTGTACCAGAGTCTTCAGTTATTTTTAATATTTTGCAAACAGCTTGATGTCGCGATTCGTAGCTCGCAATTCATTTTTTAAGTATGTGATTGAGTGGCATCATTGCAATAATAATAGTAACGGCGACAACACATCTTCCTTCTCTGGATTTTCGTTTCTGCTAAAGTTTTTCCTTCTGCTGTCAATTTCACTCTCAAATTTGTCATGGCTTCCCTGAAGAAATCTATGACTTTGTTGGGTATTTTGTAGATATTTAGACAATCTACAATCCAGTTTTACAGAGCTATATGATCGGTCTTTTTGTTGTCAATCCATTTCATGGCAACATTTTCTGCCTAGCTTTGCTTTATTTGATGATGTATTGATTAATGTACAGTAAATCACCAGTTCCTCTTGTTTCCTTGTGACATTCTTTCTTTTTTTCGGTATACAGTCCGCGACTTACAAGCAATTAATCGAAACTGTTAGGATTTTACATTATAGATAGACTCGTTATTGGTCAGAACTTGATGGAAGTAGTTCCTTTTCGCGATGGTGGTGGGGCTTTCTTGATCAGGGTAGTCTTGTCTTTAGTCATCAATTTGGATATAGTCGCTGTTGTGGTTGGAAGTGATTTTTTTAAAACCCAGAATCCATCTGTGCCATTGGCGTTTTCCAATTCAGTGCTTTTTTGAGTGTTGCTCTGAGCGATTCCAGGTGAATTTCCACTTAACGTCCTTGTCAAGTTCTTGGAATTCTTTTTTCATCTTACCTATGTAATCGACCTTTCTTTTATGTTCTTTCTGTTCCCATATTTTACTTTGAAATTTTTTTGCTTTCTTTGAATTCAGTTATTGATATGTCCTCGTATATTCTCCACCGACTTATTGATAGTTTTCTTTTGTTATTTTGGAATAGTCTGTTTTGTTTGTATTGCTTTGATTTTTAGGGCTCTCTTCTTCTGCCGATATCTTTTGATTTATCTCTTCTAGTTGTATTGTTCTGTTTGTCTGCTGTTTTGTTTTGGTCTTTTCACCCAAACTTATCCTTGTTTGAATTTCCTCCCTGAGCACTTTCGCTTGTTGTTGTAGTTTCTTTACCTGTCCTTTTAGCCTAATTTGCTATCCAAATTTTATATTTCTATTTAAGTTCCTTCTCATTTGAAGATTTTCTCACGAAGAGTAACTAATGGTTTTCATTGAAGTCTGAGCGACAAGAAGATTCAAGGGGATTATTCAGAGTGCCTTAATTCATATCGATCATAATCGGAGCATTCAAAACAAAGCACAAGAACTTAGAAAAGAAAATGGCTGAACTAGAAACCCGATAAAACAACAACAATAATAATAATAATAGTTGGTGCGTTTGGAACAGTCCACATAAGCTGGGAACAGATACTGGAGGAATAAGAAATCGGTGGAGGAATCGAGACCATCCAGACAACAGCATTATTGAGATCGGTCAGAATACCGAGAAGCGTTCTGAAGACCCGAGGAGAAGCAAGGATACGTTGGGATAAAAGGACCAAAGTGAAATATCAGTCAAGTCTGACAATGCAACGTGAAGAGATAAACCAAAAGATATTGGCGAAAAAAGGGAGATTTAAAAGATAACGAGACAGGTCAAGCAATATAAAGAAAACAAAACCTTCCAAAATAACGAGAGAAAATTCTACTAATAAATAAGCGGATAAAATACGAGGACAAACCAACAACCGGATGCAAAGGACGCAAAGCAATTTGTCGAGTAAAATTTAAGAACATAACAGAAAGGCTGATTAAATAAATAACATGAAAAAAGAATTATAAAGACTCAAAGAAAGCTCTTAAGCGGACATACACCTGGAATCGCTCATAGCGACACTCAAAAACGTTTCAAACAATGCCATAGGGACTATTAAAATCGACGATACTAAAGAGATTATGAATTGCTTGTTAAGACGAATGCAGCAAACTAGGACGAAAGGAGTATAATACTAAGCACAATGGGGTGGACAAGTTGATCCACTGGGAATTGTGCAATAAGATAAATCTAACCATTCTACCAAATGGTATATGTTCAAACCAGAATCCATCCTTGAAAATGAGACTTACAAATCTTTCTGGGATTTTGAGACAAAAACGGATCTCCAAATACCAGGCTGAAAACCCTCATAATGCTTTTGACAACATAAATAGATAAATAAATATATAGATCTAGTCATCTGGTGTATTTTTCGTACCGGCTGACCACAGAGTGAAAACAAAAGAAAGTGAAAAAAAGACAAATACTTGGACCTTGCAAGAGGGCACCTCAGGTAGTGTAATGGTTAGCAAGCTTAACAAGCAAACCTGTAAGATTGAGTCCGAGTCTCATTGGGTGCCCCATTCATTCGGCTTGAGTCACATCTAAGCAAAATGCTTTGTAAATTATAATTAGGACCTTGCAAAAGAACTAAGGAAGTTAAAGAACATAAGGGTGACAGTGATACCAGTTGTAGTTGGTGCATTTGGGACGGTTTCCACAGGCTTGAAATGGAGACAAAAAGAGATGGAAACAGAAGACGACTCGAGACCATTCAGGCCACAGTATTGTTGAGATCGGCTAGAATACTGAGAAGAGTCCTGGAGACTTGGGAATACTTCCTTTCACTCAAACTCCTGTAAAAGACCATCAGTTAACTCTGGTGTGAAAACTCGTGAGAATAATAATGATAATAATAATGATAATAATAATATAATTATTATTATTAATAGTAGTATTATCGTCATTAGAATAACTCTAAAATAATACCGACGTCTCTCACACACCTCCTTTCGCCACATTTTTTCCCCGTTTTCTATTATTCACTTGTAGATAAAGGTATATAGACCAAAGTTCTCATTTCAAATAGTGTCTGGAAAATATCACGCCCAACTTTACGCATGAGTATTCCTTCTCTTTTCCGCCTTTCGGACCAAATTTTGGCAAGACGATGTTTGCTAGTTATTAGTTGGGAACCCACCCAAGCCGGAATATATCAACTGCAGGGTGATATTACATTTGCGCTTTTCGGAAAACTTACTAAAGTTTTTCCCTCGAAAGAGACTTGTGTGCCATACTGCTCCAAATCACCTCATCAACACATTCAAATCTTCAGGCCAACCAAGGATGCGGCTCCTATGGAATCACGGATATAATCAAATGGAAAAGATTCACCCATATTTAAATAACAAGAAACAGATTTCTCATTATAGCTGAGGTAGTTACTAATTTTTTTTTCCGTCGGTGCTAGAGGCTGGTTGGTATTCGAAACTGAGAAAAGGTTAAGATCTCAAATTCTACAAGTTACAGTAATTATTTGTGTATAAGACGCTCTAGTTTTCCAGATTTTCAGCCCAAGTTGTGTGTATTATACACGAGACCTATATAATTAACTTTTCCTGGCCATATGCCTCATCATAGTCAGGAGGAATTGATCGAAAATAAGTTACATCTATAGTCCTAACTCTTGTCTTTTACACAATTACTGAGATATATCCACTGGAAAGTGTATTTGTATATTATTTTGTTTCTCCAAATGAAAGCTTATCATCGCTGCAAGTTGTTGCATTTGTGTGTGAACATGGCCGCGTGTTTTCTCTTAATATTGTGCGAATTTTGTGTTTTTTAAACTATATTCTTATCTTTAGTCTGTACGAACCGTTAAAAAGTTTGCAAATGTTAAGTTTATATTAAATTTAGCTGCTTCAAATTCTAAGTCAGTGTACATTATATACGAACATTTTTTCCAGAATTTTGTTGTCCAAAATTAGGGGTGCGCTTTATACGCGAGAGTGTGTTATAAGGAAATAATCACAATATTTAAATGTTCTTTACTCGTAATCACCATCATCATTATCAAGTCGCGTTGACAGCACCGGTTGTTGGAGATTTCCCTCGAATTTTGGGTGAAGGTGATGTCATTCATGATATCGTCGATGCTCGATTACGTCACATAATTGAATATATATTTATAAGACCAATTAGAAATTTCTTGAGAAGAGTATAGTAATCTTTCGTTGCTGTTTTTTTTTTCTTTTCCCTACCAAAAGATTCCACCCCTAATTGATAAATAGTCGTAGTTTCCGGACTTAACTATTTTATTCTAGCCGTTGACCTGTGAGGATCTTCCACCCAGTATCTGGTGAAGCTCGCCGTTGACCCAAGAAAAAAATATAGATAAGAGCTACACTATAATGCTACGAGCTATTTTGTACAAATCCTAGAAGCAAGACCTCACGAAATAACACTTACCTCCCATCTCAAAAACCATCTAAGTAAGATGAAAAAGATATGTGGAACACTGCAGGTGAAGGAAAAACGAATTCATAAGTGGGACCTCGAATTCATAAGTGGAACCTCAAGACCTGTCGATTGAGATGAATGGGGAGAGAGAGAGAGAGAGGGGGGGAAACTGGTCTCCAAAGTTTCGTTCTAATAATACGTCATTAGGAGATGATCTCTGAAGAGAATTGATGGAATGAAATCTGCGCAAGATACTCGACAATTAGCCCTTGATTTCAAAATTTCTTAATCCACAATCTACCGCTACTGGAAAAAGATAGAAAAATGAGAAAGTTCGCCGTTTGGGTTCCTCATGCTTTTCGTGAGGAGAATAAAGAAGATCCCATATGCATTGCAACAAGTCTTTTTCAAGACAGAAATATTCTCCTTTTCTCAAGAATATCATTAAAGATGACAAAAAGTGGACAATTTTCAATGTGAAAGTGGCTTGAAAAGGAGGAACCTTTGTAGCCTATCCCAAAGGCGGAGCTTTCTGAAAGAAAAGTTATACTATATGTATGGGGGGGGGGGTCTCCGTGGTATTATTAATTTTGAGTCTTTAAACTGCAATCAGATACTCAATGTAGGTTTATATTCTTAACGATTAGAACATGAGTAGGAAAATCTTCAAAAATCTCCCGTACTTGTCAAGGGGGAAAGTTGTGCTTTTATTTGTAAACGCGGGGCCACATTCAGCTAGAAACACGCCGGAAAAATATTCAATTTACGCAAGTTTGTTCTATACACTCCATTATATTCAGCAGACCTTCTACTAAGTGATTTCCATTTGGTTTTATTCTCTACAAAATGCTCTGAACGATAAAAAATTTTCTCTAGAAGATCAGGTGAAAACGTTTGTGGAAAACTTCGTGAACACGAGACTAGTTGAATTTTCTTTAAGAGAAATCGACAAGCTACCTGATAAATGGCAAGAAGGGGATCAAAATAACGGCGAGTATACTATTGATTGAAATTGATTCATTTTAAAATTAATCTTGAATAAATGGTATTTTACTAAAGTACAAATAATTTTGACTCAGTCCAGTATATATATATATATATATATATATATATATATATATATAATATATATATATATTTAGAATTTGGAAATATCTACTCAGATAAATAGAATAGAGTACTTCACTCCCGGATCCTTATTTCTGCCTATCGATTCGTCTTTCTCGATTAACCTCTTCATCTTATTCACTGCAACGCCGATCTAAATCTTTATTCTCAAGTTCTGTTGATGCACTATCAATGCAAGGTATCTCTAGACACTTTAGTCCAGCCTTCCGTACATTTCTAGAATTCCCAGAGGTGACAACATCAAGATTAAAAGACTCTACTAACCGGTGACAGCGGTTATTTGCCTGCCTTTCTAATGATTGCTAAGCTCTCCAAATATCAGCCGATATCAGACTGACGTGTGATATCAATCTGAAAGCGATTGTTGCAGACCCCATTTCGAAAAAGAATAGGTAAGAGATATTTGAAACATTTGCCACTATAATGACCGGATTGATATTGTCGTTATTTCTCGACACGACGGACACGAACGCTAAGACACTTTGAATGATAGATTAGATTACGACAAAGAAGACATTAATGATTAAATGGTGATCATATTATTTTGAATCATATACCCTATTGCACAAAAGTCTTTTTGAACGAATAACTGCTATTTCTAATGCTTTTATTTTAATATTGTCCGCGGTGTAATGGTTATCGTCGAAGGAAATGGCCACGGTGACACGAGTTCAAATCCTGGACGAGACTGATTGCATTTCGCATAGCACTAATACCCTTGGAAAGAGTATGAATCCAATTATTCTCCCTCCAGGTAGACTAAGTTTTTCAGCCTTGGTGAGGCAACAAGTCTAAGAGAAGGAAAAATCTGAATTTAAACCTGTTAAACTCCGTTTAAAAATTGACCTTGTGTCATATCCTGCCCGAGCAGAGGGGTTGGTAAATATGTATTTTACCATTTTAATTCTTTATCAGATATTTATACGATGACTCATTGCTCTTTAAAGCAAAAATCACTCCCAGAACACATAGTCTATATCCATGAATGTTGGTAATTCAACTGAACATACTGATTGGAAAGATAAGGAAATTTCTTTCGCAGAGATTTGAAGAGACTTTTTCTCTTTGATTTCACACGGTAACTCACACATTTGAGTCGCGGGCATCTCGGGCGCTGTAAATTAGTACACATTGCAGTCGCCCGTCAACTTTGTTACTACTCAGTTGTAACAAAGATAGTTACAGCCAAGTTCAACATCTGGATTGCCTTGTAGGCAGGGCTTAGAATACGATAATGTATCCCCTGCAGAGAGGTAAGACAATTACCAAAAAGGGGGTGTCCTTGATATGATACTTAACTACATCTGATGGTAAAGTTTTGGAGATCTGGGGAGTGTGAAATACCTTTCATTGCTATTACTCCCAGGCCAAATTTGATGTAGAGTGATAGTACCTGTTAGGTTCTCATCTGTGGGTCAAATAGAGCTGTTTTAAAATCATTCGCATTCAATAGGACCGTGTGTAACCTCTCCCACTAAAAAAACCCTAATAAAACAAAACAAAAAAAAAAAGCACGTAAGAAACGTTAAAAATATAAATATGAACTTATTATGAATGCTATTCAGGCAGAGAATAAAATAACCCTAGACGGATTGACATGACGTTAGAATCAATTAAACAAACAAATTATGGATGAAGTCATTGTGCTTCACCGCACGGTAATGTCCCTGGGAAAGGCATGAATCTATTCCTTTTCACAAATCACTCGGCTGAGTATAATTAGTAGTATAGACTGGAATCTCTAGCCAACCAACTTAGGAGAAGGAAAAGTCTGAATTTAAAACCTCTATCAGTGACTTGTCACTGTTGAATGGTAAAAAACGGGCGCCGAAGTCGATTAAGTAGTTTGACATTGTATACCTTGTTCAGGCAATTCCTGCAGCGAAATTATTGCTAAATTGTATAGCATCTTGTCTTTCTCTTGGACAACATAAGTATCGGGAAGACGGTTAGACTTCCAAACCACCTTGAACCGAGATTTGAAAGATGCCATAACGTTTAAGACTGAATATATCTTTCTTGTCTTGCACAAACCAGCAATTCATTTACATTTCCTTCCAGGGGAGGTGCTCATGGCATAAAGTTTAACGTCGTTGTGAAATAAACTCAGTGACACGAGTTCGAATTCTAGTTGAGGCTATTTATGTTTAACTTTGGGCTGATTCCCTTATGAAAATCATAAATCCTTATCTTTTCCCTCCGTCTTTGAGTAAAGCATACAAACTTGATATGTTCCAATGAACTGTTTACTGCAGACATTAGGAAAAACATGAAATAAAAAAATCAAAAGCGCCGATATCCTTAGGAACTGCAACATTTCAGGCATGGAGATATTTTTAATTAGAATTTAGATGAGGTGATAGGTCATTTGATACAGATGGCAGCTACAAGGACCCCTAACAATTATTCAATGGGCAACTTAAAAACAGTCTCCGTCATGTTGATCATCGTCTACTTTGGTGGAGGTGCCCGTGGTGTAATGGTTATCGTCGTAGGATATGGACACGGCGACACGAGTTCAAATCCTGGACCTGAGTGATTGCATTTCACATAGCACTAATACCCTTGGGAAAGGTATGAATCCAATTATTCTCCCTCCAGCTATGGGTAAATAGTTGGACAGACTAGGTTCTTCAGCCTTGGTGAGGCAACTAGTCTAGGAGAAGGAAAACTCTCTATTCAAACCTGTTAAACTCCGCTTAAAAATTGACCTTGTGTCATATCCTGCCCGAGCGGAGGGGTTGGGTAAATAGGATCGTCTACTTTGGTATAAGGATAAACATAAAGTTAAGTTTAAGTGATGTAATTTTGACATTGAAACATACGAAAGATTATCTGAAAACTTATAGGAATGCAGCAGAGATTGTTGCACAAAACTAAAAATCTCTAAAATGAAAAATTACGTGCAAATCTGAAACTCAAACTCCTGTGGGAAATTGATATCAGTGGCATTATTTTGTCTTTATTGCTCGTTGTTAGGCGGTTCTTGTTCATCATGAAAACATATAACAGAGGAAGATACTGAACCTTTATCTATGGTTCTCGATCAGAGAAAACACTATATATATATATATATATATATATATATATATATACACATACACTTTTTTCAATATATATATATATATATATATATATATATATATTGCGTCATAAGTACATATGGGTGTATGTGTGTGTGTGTGTGTGTATTTGTATCATACATCCATATTCATACACGTACTTATACCTATGTCTTGAGTCAGAACAAGTGTGCAAATTCAATATTGTTAAAATGACGTGTTTATAGATTGCTTTTAAGTAAGTTAATGACTGTTTGCAATGATTGAGTGATTTTATAGCTGATGCTGCCAAGAGCTATTACGGTGACATTTACATTTTCATTTGTTGAAAGTACTTACTTCTGACAACGTACATAAGAAATAGGAATAACACATCGTAAAATGCTTTCATTTTATTCCAGTATGCTGATTAATCTTTCGAAATTATTCGATGCGTGTGTCAAGTTGTAAAAACAAATTAACTATTTTTCCACTGTTTTGCAGCAAGAATTTTCGCTGTATTTTGAACATCTTTGCACTGGAAAAGAAAAATTTGAATAATCCTGAAAAAATGTTCTGTAAGCAAGTTTGGTTTAAAAGAGAGTTGAAATAAACTGTCAATAGCAGTCCTTACTTTATCTATGAGTATGATGACATCGATTTCAGTAGATGATATATTGCTACCGATATATCTGAACTAGTCAACTAATTTCAGAGGCTTACTATTTAATTAGAGTTCCTCTCGGTTCCCGGAGTGGTAGTACTTGTTAGAGTCCCATCAGAGGGTCAAATAGAACTGTTGAATCTTTTTATTAGGGATTATTATTCTCAAATTGAATTATTTGTGTTAAATAATAATACTTAAAACGATTTAAGTGAATGCAAACAATAAATAGCGATGCTGGATACTATTTAGCTGCGCGCAAACAAATGAGCTCTGGCTTGTTAAAGATAATATTTCCCCAAAACCATTTACTTACAAATTATATATATATATATATGTATGTATATAAAGAGGATTTGATTGTAAATAACGTAAACCAATAATTAAGGGAGTTTTTTCAGTGGAAAATATTTTTCTGAATTTTTCCCATAAATGTAAAATTTCTATTTGTTGGAATTGGTTTATAGCAAAACATCATTACAAGTTCTCTCTGGCGATTCAAAATGGTGGCAAATTAAACAAAGGACTCAAGGCTTTAACTGAAATCTACCATCAAGTTTATGGTAGCAGAGAAAGTGTGAAATTTACATAGGAATGTGTGATGTGTATAGAAAAACATACTTTAGTCAAACAATGTTTATAAATAAGTTTGCCACTTCAACCTTGAGTTGAAAATACTGTTCATGGAGTGGAAACATACTGACTCTAAGGCGAATAAAAAGTTTCAGGCGTTGTGGTCTGCAAAGAAGATGATGTGGACAGTCTTTCGGGAAATCACTATTGATTTCCTTGAAAAATGTACTACTGTAAATAGTGCATCCTATTGCCAACTCCTTCTGTAAAATTCACTTTATTTCTAAAATTACCCGCGTGTTTAAAAATATTTTCTTGATTAAAAAATATGATTCTAATTAAAAAAATATTTTGATTAAAAAATTAAAAGTCTTTTTCAAATTCCATTTTCACTGGAAGCAATATAAAAACACCTAAATGAAAATTTTCTTTCGTGCAACATCTGATGATACTCATCGTTACCAAAAATAAATTTATAATGACACCATAGAAGAGAATTTTTTATTTTTTTTTTTTTGTATAAAAATATTTTTTTGGTTCTACACGTTTAGTTTCGATGTACTTTTAATCCCAAATTAATCATACATCAATAGCCGTTGATAATGAGCACTCAAAGTGGATACTTTTACCCCTTGAATTTTCTCCTCGGGTTATATATATATATATATATATATATATATATATATATATATATATATATATATATATATATCATTTAAGCATATTTGATTAAATACAAGAGACACTTCATTTCTGCCTATTTTATGGTTGTTCCATTCAAATCTTCCTATGAGTCATTTGACTTCTGGATGGAATGAATTCAAGAAGGTGGCGTATTTTCCCGAGTAATTTCGGCCCCTGCTCGAGTCATCTTCGGCAGAACGAATAATGAAATGACAAACTAACTGACGAGTCATATAAATTTATACAAAGGCTAGGAGGAAGAACATGTTAAAGGGAATTAGCGGCGCCTTCTGGAATTCATTCCATATAGAAGTCAAACGACTCATAAGAATGAAAAAGATTAGTAGTAGAATAGTCAGATACGAAGGGTCTGTCCTATTCAATCAAACATTGGAGTTATTGATTCATATCAATACTCATAGCAAGATGGAAATACATTTATAATCCTAAAGTGACGGGATTTTAGTTTTTCTTAGAGGTATATATATATATATATATATATATGTGTGTGTGTGTTATAAGAATGTAGATATGCGTTGTTTCATAAGTATATATATATATTTCATCTTATACACACGCATATATATGTATATATATATGGAGAGAGAGAGAGAGAGAGAGAGAGAGAAGGAGAGAGAAGGAGAGAGAGGTGCGCGTGTGTGTGTCATACGTACGCATTTATACTCACTCGCTTATATCTTGGGTCAATGAAGCTGAACAAATGTGTAAACTCAATATTGTTAAAATGATGTGTTTATAAATTGCTTTAAATAGTTTAATGACTGCAAAATTTGAGTGCTTTTATATATAGCTAGGAGAAAAATAAAACTAGAAATATCTGCGTATACTAGAAGCAGGTACAATTAAACCAACAGGAATGGAGGAATAGCAGGATGTAATACCTCAGATGAATAAGGAGACTCCGAGAAACTAAACTCTGCTACAGGAATTTAATGAAAGGAACAAATACCTGGGCAATTTCCCTGGTAAAGTATTCTGAACCCTTCTTGAACTGAACAAGTGAAACATTCAGAACCAAAGCCAACAAAAAGAAATGAAAAAATTAATGACGATGCTCAATGTATTTCACATTAGATGATGTGGCTATACTATGTTACAAGAACGAGGCAACGGGCTCGCCAGTATCAAGAAATGCACAAAAGCGGTCAATTATTGGCTGAAGAATATAAAAAGAAGAGCAAAGAGCAGACTATAGAACTCAAAATAAAAATAACACAATAGAAAGTAAGCAGGAATCACTCACTCAAGAAACCAAACATAGGAAAAGAAACAGCTGTATGGGCACTTCAGAAGATTAACTAAGGAAATAAAGGAATTGAGCGCGGCCATGCTGAGGATATATAAAGGAAAATTTGACCCATTAACAGCAGCCAAAATATTAATAACTCTATAAAACTAATTATATAAAACCTGGAATGTATACGATACAGGAAAATTGCAAGTGCTGACTATGCTGATAAACAGAATAAATAAAAGAGTTAACCACATAATGGGTGAAAACCGGCTCGACTTTGGAAAACGAGTGAACTTTGATCAAATCGTATATACACAGACTAAAATCTGTCCTGTTGATCCCAGATCTATCGAATCGAAGGATATTCCCCATTGTGTAGTGGCTAGCATGCTGAACTGTGACATCGTTGTGAGCAAGTTCGAACACCAGTCGAGCGAATACGTTCACTTATGGACAAAGAGTCTTGGGGAAGATATGAATTCTGATTATCGCCTCCACCAGCAACAAGTTAAAGAGTTACACAACTGTTCTTTTACTAGGATGGCTTTGGCTTTAAATAACCCGTGATGGTTGATATGACATTTTACAAAGAAACCAACCAATTAGATCGTCGAAATACCATGCCGAGTAATTTCAATTAATTGCTTTTTGTTCGAATGATGGAGAGGTATACTTAGCGTTGCCCACGTCTTAAACTAAAATGTGACATATTATACTGGTTTACAAGGTACCAAGGGCAAAAAAATAATTTCTTACCTGACCTCTTAGTATAGTAAATTATTACAAATTAAGGTTAGTTTAGACTTTAGAATCATAAAAAAGTAGAGTTTGATCTCATATGAAACCGGATTTTTCTTTCTGAATTTACAAATTCTAACTAGGCTGACTCAATGCAGATTTTTAAACAACGACGGTAACAATCAAGTTGCGTTATTATAACCGATTTTATCTTGATCTCCGAAGTTATGTAGCAATCCGCTTCTTCAGTTCTAAGATGGGTGACTCTTTAGGTACAGCAGGTACTTTAATCAAACTTTGGCTTCTATGATAGGCAAAATAAAGCTAAGTTAATAACAATAATAAAAGCAATTCTGGGCCTTCGGTTTCACACTATAATCATTAACCGATGCAAGAGAAAAACAGAAAGTTTTAGTTTCGTATGTCATAATATATTAATGATCTCATTGCTTTAACTCAGAACTTTCTACTCTATTACTTTTCTGCTAAGAACAAAGTCTTTACAAAGAAAAACTATCTCAATATTTCTTTATCTAATTTATTGCATACTCCATTGTATGTTTTCATTCCCTCCTGTCAATTCTGGCGTCTGGTAATAGAGACATGACAAGCTTCACTAAAAACTCTTCCATCATGATTATTGTACGTACAGAGGATTATTTTTCGTTACTTTATTTTTCTAATATTTTCTAATACAAGAAAATTGATAAGAAAACCGATTACTTATTGGTATCAAATTTAACGCAGTAAGACATAAGGCTTAATCTAATGAAGCTCGAACATACTGCGGAAGTAATAATATTTACCACCCTTAGCTCGGTGTAGAACAAGTGTAAGGAGCAATGTGATATCGAATTTACAATTGTTTTAGCAACTGTGAGACTAACGAAGCAGCTTTATTCCCCATAGATGCTTATTAAATTTAGTTTAATGTGAGACTGATGAAAACATAGTGACTTAATTTTTGTAGGTATTGGAAATGGACACAGCAGGACAGATTCATATTCTGGAAGAGACTGTTTGCGTTTCTGTGAATTCTAATTGCTTTGAGAAAGGCATGAATCCATCAGTAGCTCTGGATAAATAGTGAGATCAGCTGAACTTTCTAGGCTAGGCTCCCTATCCTTGGTTACAGAAACCAGTCTGGAAGGAAATACTGAATTTTAACCCTCTATCAGTTCTTAGCAACTATACATATTGCAAGGAATCAATTATTTCTTAAGATTCTTCAATTCAGTGCTGATGTTAAAAAATATAACTTTAATTCATTCCATGGTAGAATACCAAAATCAGGATCAGGAGTCCTTAGAGCAGTCTGACAATGAATTCAGTCTCGTTCTGGGAACGCCTGGGGAGACATCTTCCCTTGTACAACACCAGTTTTACGACGAGAAGACCAAATCTTACAGCAAAAGCAACCGCCGGTCTCTTATACAATCTTTCACAGGTTTGTGCTAAAATCCAGGTGAGGGTTTAAAATCACGCGAGGCCGATGGAGGCTCTAACATAATGAGACCAAGCCGAAACAGTGAAACACACAGAAACTTATTTATTAAATGAGTAAATTTTCAGCTATACTAGTTGAAGAAAAAATATCACTTTAGAAGAGACAGATTGGTTATATATTGCGTTTAACTAATTTTGCTAGTGAAAAAAGTCTGCCTGCCATAAAAGTTAAAGAATCCCAATCCTGTTATATACCGAGGCTCAAACGTCAATCATTAACATAGGCAGAAAATAGGTGTCGACCTCAGCTGCGAGGCTTGAATCACCGGTTTGAATATTGATATGACTCGGCCGAATCATTCAAATTCTAAAATTATTTCTGTACATTGTTTTTTTAGCCAATTTTTTAAAAAACTTTTTGGAAATTGATCTTTTCCTAAACAATTTGTTATACTTTTCTTATTAATTATTAAAAGAAGACATTGCAAATAGAAAAAAAAATTTAATAATTACTTTGATGGTGTAGCATTTGTATATGAAAAACTCTTATTCACTGGCCTAGGGGTTAGAGTGTTCGCCAATAGCCCGGGAGACCTGGGTTCGATCCCATATCGAGTCATACCAAAGACTAAAAAAATGGTACTTGATGCCTCCTTGCTTAATACTCAGCATTATAAGGTACGGATCAAGGGTAAAGTGGAGCAATCCAGGGAAAGGAGTAGCGCCCTCCCTAGTAAGCTATCGAAAAGGGAGCCTTCGGGCCACCCTCGACTATGGTCGCCTACCTTACTTACTAAGTCTTTATCTTGTAAAGTTCTAGCAACTGTAAAACTGGAGTCTTTCACTGGAAACGGATATATCCCTGTCTACATTACTACTAACCTACAATTACTGAGAATTCCTTTAAAACAAGGAATGTGTTAGTTATATCCAATAATTAGCTATTTAGCAACTATACCAATTACTCAGAATTAGTTTCACTGTTTCGTTAACTTTTTTTTTATGGAATATTATGTTATTATTTATTTCTTAACTGAAAACGTTGTAAATGTAAAGGAAATGGTTATTACTCCCTTCAAACCTAATTTTTGTGCCTTAGATAATGATATTTAGAAATTAACCTACTTTCTCGGTAAAAAAAAAATACGAGCAAATTTGCACATGTTCGTTTACGTAAGACTGAATAAAACAACATTAGAATCAAAATTTAGATGTATTCATACTAAATTTATACAAAAATGAACATTACAGTTTAAGAGCGATTTGATTTTCGAGATTTGCGACTAACATAAATAATTTTCACAAATCAGCCTCCCAAAATAGCCTCATGTCATGTTTTCGTCGAACACTTCTTGGTCAGGAAAGCAAAGTTGGAAGATAAGAATATTTTTTTTTTTACTTTAGGCATAAGCATTTGGAAAATAACACTTTCTGCCGAGAAACAAGGGAAAGAAAACATTGTGTTACGTTTATTGTTATTGTTCCTTAAATTACTTCTACTTGATGTTGATATATATAACTTGGAATATAACTTTGATCCAAGAAATATTTCATCAAAAGGTGGATATTTGTTGGATAATGTATCATATCAAATATTTGATAATTTACCAAACCTTGAAAATAGTATACCCAAAGATATCAAAATGTCACTTTTTATGTTGGAGTTTTCACGAAAAAGTTGCCTAGGAGAAGGGGAAATATAGTTTATAGTCTAGAGTATGGATATTTTTCAATACATATACATCGTGTTGATTTAAAAATTCTATTTCCAATTCCTTGATATTTAATTCTAAATGAACGGCTTGCTGAAATTATTTGATAAATATCTTTGTAAGAGTTCATATGAAAAGAGAGCATGGAATAATATTTTCTTATACATATTTCGAGGATTAATGTTCGTTTTGAGTTTCATAAGAAAAGTAAAGAAACAGCACAAAATATTTTTTAAGTCGTTTTAAAATTTTAGTGTGCGAAATAGTTTCTTCATAATTTGGGAAATAAAAAGAAATAATGTGTTTGAAAATTATGACTGCTGATGTGATAAAAATCATGAAATAACGCATTTCAGCAGCTTTAATATATGAGCTATCGTCCATACCCCAATTACAAAGAAAATTTAGAAAAAACCGTTGGTTGGCAAGTTATTCTAAACATTACTCTTGTATTATATCGAATAACCAACTTAGAATCAGTTATTAGTCACTTCGTAAAGGTAATTAAATTAAAATCTTCCACTCAAATAAGAGAATTTATTTTGGTTAATTAAATTTAGTAGAAACAAGAAATTTTTCAAGTTGGAAACATTTTCTTTCTTTCTTTCTTTCTTTCTTTCTTTCTTTCTTTCTTCCTTTTATCATGCATCCTTATCAGTTCCAAAAAGCAAAACCAAAGACGATATCATCCAAATATTTGTCTTGGAATAAACTGGAAAAAGATTGAGTTTAAAATGTTTCTAAAATGTAATCATTATATTGTCTTTCTTTCTTTCTTTCTTTCTTTCTTTCTTTCTTTCTTTCTTTCTTTCTAGTTCCTTTTTCTTCATTTGTAGCGAAATCTGATGTGAACGAAGATAAGCGAATGAAAATAGAATGTAGTATAATTTAAAGAAAATAGAATCGCCTAAAATCACCCCGACAAAAAAGATTTTGATTTTATATTTTACTAAAGTATGTTTATTTACTGGTGAACGGTTTCTGCATTTCAATTATCTGAAAGAGGTTATTTTGCTACTTAAATATCAATTAACGAAATAAAACAAAATTTTATACCAGAGAAAATAAATTGCTTTCCGTTAAAACATTTGAGAAAAATTAAACATATAGAAAAAAAGATAGAAAAAGACACTGTGTTTAAAAACTATGAGTTTAAATGAATTTAGTTTTTATACATTTAAAAATCTCATTGAAAGATTTGCGATAAGAATCTCCAGTAAAAATGGAAAGTTTCATTTAGCCAGAGTTCGTAACTCTTTAACAAACTTCAAAGAATAATCTCAACCCTGTCAGTGAGGCTTAACGTACGCTGACTTAATCTCCGGTAGAGGGGAGTGTCCAAAGTATAGTACTAAATTGTACTTAATAGTGAGGCTCGAGTTCTAGAGACATGGGTATTGTGGAGTACCCTTTCATTGTCATTACTCCCTGATCCACTCTGACCCAAAATGGTTGTGCCTGTTTTGATTTCATCTTTGAGTCAAATGAATATGTTCAAAAACTATTTGTATTCGATAGGAGCATGAGAAACAAAAAAGAAACTATTAAGAAACAGTTACACAAAAATGTTGATATGAATGTACAATGAATGCGAATTCGTAACCTGTAGGCATAAAATAACCCTATACGGATTTACATGCCTTTAAAATCAAAGAATGCATTGTGAAGACAAACCTAACAACGATGAGAAAATAAGTCCGAAAAAAAAAACTATCAGAAGGAGAACCTTCATTTTTATTTTTTTAACAATGTCTCTTACATATAACAAAATGAACGATATCAAATATTACATAGATGGATCAACTTAAATAACATTTAAAATATTACCGTATATATTCATGCAGAGGTATAATCATGAAGATCAAATTGTTCGGCCACTCGGTTGACAGGGCGTAGAATAACGCTCATCCAAAGGGATGTCCCTAGTATGACACTAAATTGCATCTAATGGTGAGGCTTCAATTCTGGAGATTATGGCCGTGTAGAGTATCAATACATTTTCAGTAAGTCTAGGTTCAGTCTGTTCAAGAGTAGTAGTCCCACCTATGGGTCAAATAAATCTGTTTGAAAATTATTCATATTCCATAGTAATAATTTATGCTAAATAGATATGGACAAACTATTTGTATTAAAAATAATTATTTGAAGCTATGTTTTTTTTTTACTAAGGATTATTATCAATCACAAGAACCTATACAGCTGTGTGCTAACAAATATTTATTATTAAATAGAAATAATAACTTTAAGATATATGATTATTGATATTAGATAAGAATACTTGAAACTATAAAATTATGAGTAAATTATTTGTATTAGATAAGAATAAATGGTATAATAGAATTTTGTGAAAAAGTTTTAAGAGACAACTACACAAAAATTGATATATAAAAGTACAATGTACGCAATTCCCTAACTTCTAAGCATAAAAATGACACTAGATGTGTCGATATGCCGGTAAAATTTATCAATCAATTGTTTAATTGTTAGGAAAAAACCCAATGTTGACTCTTACATAATTGTGTGATGACCTTGAAAGGTTGAAATTCAAATATAACGGCACTACAGTCGGATGTAAGTGTAAAATGAATTTATGACTATAAATCAAGGATCGACCTATAGACGAGACGGACTTATACATTAGCTTATAGGTAATTTGAATAAGAAGTATAAAATGGATTATAAATGTTTAAAAATACAAGAACAGTTTTTTTTGTTTGTTAAAAAAAGTAAACAAAAAAGTTTGCAGTTATTATAAGGATAATATTTATGTATGTTTATGAAGTTTAAGCCTCGAAAATACCCGGTTTGTCTATGCTTACGAAACCACTGCTTAACAAATCATCTCTCTTAAAAGAAAACCCTTAACTATTTCGTTTTTCAGTCGTAATCATTAGATTTAATACTTTCTTCATAGATGAAGATAAGACACCCCTGAACATTTTACAAATATTTGCTTCCATTTTGATGAATACAATATTAAACAATAAGATTGTAACGATAGAATTTTCGTAGAAAATAACCTTTTTCGATAAAGCATATTCAAGCCACTTTTTATTTATTTCTATTATGTCGAATCCAATTGAAGCTTACAGATGGCAATTACTTAGTTCTCTACGAAATAAGACCAAACGGTAAAAAAAATGAAGTAAAACTGCCATATTTAGACAGGCTTCTAAGCCAGGGGTGGGCAAACTGCAATCCACTCTGTGGCTCGCGGGAAACTCTAAAAAATAAAAAATAAACACTTGCATTTGAATCAAGACTAAATTCTTTTGATTTTAAAAGATGAGGCCCTTTGATAATTCATAACCCAGTGATGCAACCCTTCCACCAAAAAGTTTGCTCACCCCTCTTCTAAGCTGAATTCTGTGAAAATCAGCATTTGAAATCATAACACTTTATCTGGACTGGAACCCGAGTCAGAAGTAAACAACTACGTTAAATACGAAACAGACCTCCATATCGATTGTATAAAAAAGGATCTTAGAGATAAGGACAAACTTGAAATAAATCTTAATTTTTGTTGAATCTTAACCGTATTAATGACTGTTTATCATCATGAAAAAAGTATTTCTCCCTGTCTTCTTTTTTGTTTTATTAAACATTAGCACAATTTTAGTAATTGACGTTGTTGCATTTTATTGAACTACTACCATCTTTCTAAATGTTTTGCTTGATTAACCATGATTTATGGAAATTTCTCTCTGTACATAACGCACACACACACACACACACACACATATATATATATATATATATATATATATATATATATATATATATATATATATATATATATATATATATAATCAAATGATGTCTCTTAAGTTACTTAAAAGAAAATCCTTAACAGACTCGTCTTTCAGTCGTAATCATTACATTAGAATACTTTCTTCATAGATGAATATATATATATATATATATATATATATATGCATATATCTGTCTTTCGTCTTTCTGCACACACATGCACGCGTGTGAATGCATATATATATATATATATATGTATATATACACGTATGGCTTAGTGTTGCATATATATATATATATATATATATATATATATATATATATATATATATATATATATATATATATCTGAAACGTAAATACAAGAAAACTCAATTACAGTTATACTGCTGTTATAAAACTATTACGACGAAATTTTTCCCGTCTCATCAGATGGTTAACGCAATTTTTGGGGAGTGAAATCAGCAAATATTGTTTTCCTTTTATCTGCATATAAAAAAAGAAGAAAAGTGAAATAAAAAGGAAAAAAAGGGAGAAGAAAAGAAAGGAAGTAAAACAATAAAGATATAAAAAAGTGGATGTATCGTTCCTCGGTTCACTCTCAATGTCACCATGTGTGGTTTCAAGGTAGCTTTTTTAGTCTTAGTACAATTTATGTTTGGCTTCTAATTAGTTATTTATAGTTCCTTTAATTCCCATGTGACTGGTCCGAATAGTTCATAAGCAATTATCCTATTTGACCTTTTATCTCTTAAAGCATTTTTTCGGTAGTTACTAAGTTTTATTTATATCTCAATAGGTGGTTTTAGGGTATCCTGCTACCGCTCCTATCATATCTCCATGGTCCTAGAGTCAAGTATTCGTTCTGCCTCTCTTACTTAAAATATCCCTCTAGGTCTTGTATTGATATTTTCGAGAAAATCTAATAGTAGCTAAAAATACAAAAAAAATAAAACTAAAAATAAGATAAAATAAAATTAAAACTTATTCTTTGCCATAAAATCCCTTTGCCTAGTAAATCTTTCTAATAAAGAGCCCTTGGCTATTTTGTTCCATTAATTTCTAAAATTAATTTGTTATATTCCCAAATCCCTTCAAGTTCTATGTTAATTCATTTCATCCAATTCATGCATCGTGGTCTTCTAATCTGTAGAACTCCTCCCTCGCTTCCCCTATCAAGATAAATTTAACTTATTTTTGTATCTGCATTTGAATCTGAGCTCGCTCCGTTGGTTTGATAGTTGCTTAGTGTCATTATAATTGATTATACTCATTTTTTCTTCTCTACATATGTTGTATCTGTTATTGAAGCTATTTGCCGTCAAAACTTTCCATCTGCATGTGATTTTTATTCATATTCTGAAAGACAAATATAATAATAGCCATACATTGAGGACTCCCACAAAAGCAGATGAAATACCTCATATATTCTATATACGAATATTCCATAATCATGGTGTTGACATTTATTGGATATTGCTAATATATATATTGAAGAGTGTACATTTAGGCAGCAAGTTATTATTCAAGCAAGTTTGTTAAAGACGATGGAATACTGTTCATTATTCTAATTTTTTTTCATGGTCGAAGGCGCTTGGGCAGAACATTTGGGACAATTCCTTTACTAACCAGATTCCGACAGAAGAAAAATAACAATGAGTCTTGAAAAAGTAAAATCAAAAATAATAAACTGTGTTCCATCGTCTTTAACACAACTTGTTTGAATATATATATATATTCTTGCACAAAAAGTACTATATTTTACTGATTTAAAACGGTTTCAATCGTAAACTTTTTCATACCTCGAAATCAATATTCTATCTACTGAAGACGATGTCGACATGCTCATAGGGAAGGCGTATAATGCTATTGACAGATTGTCGAGTAAATGGAAATCTAATAAAATAAAACGGGATTCTTTGAAAGCTGTGGTTGTATCGTTTCTACTCTATCGATTTACCACTTGAACTCTAACGAAAATCATTGAGGAATAGTATTAATTTGAACAAACCCTAGAAGCATCACCTAAAAAAACAGCAACTGTATGACCACTTACCTTCTATCACAAAACTATTCCAGTAAGACGAACAATATATGCTGGACATTGCTGGAGAAATAAGGACGAACTCATAAGCAACATTCTTTTATAGACTCCTGCAGATAGACGAACCAGTGTTGGCCAATCAGCAAAAACTTACATACGACAGTTTTGTGTGGATACTTGATGCAAGTATAGAGGACCTGTCAGGATCGATGGACTATAGTGACGTAGAGTTAGGGAACTCCTTATTATCAGCATCACTTGATTATATATATATATATATATATATATATATATATATAAATTTTTGGTATAACAGAATTGTATTACAGATTTGAAAGGGGGAAATCATATTATCAGATTGTTTGAAATAATAAAACGCTAAAAAAAACCAATTTCCAGGCACATCTTCAATAACAACGACCGGAATGGATCAAAATAGTAAAATAAAGAAAAAATGTGACAGTATCAATAAATAAAAACTTAGAGAGGAAGAAAAAACAACCACACAACTCTTCAAATAACCACCAGACTCTCCAAATATACAGATTGTATAGAATTGTCTTCTCTGTCTGCACATAATAGGGCAAAATAGCGTAACTGCTATGGCTTTGTGAACGGCTAGATGTTTCTTGTTCCTCGTCTTGTGCAAGACAGAGAAACGATCATCTGAGCAGTTTGTCCGGCATATATAAGGTTTTCGCAAGTGATCACCGATAGCCGACTTTTGTGCTTGTGAAAACCCGTGTGTAGTTTCTTGGGACCGTCAGAGTAATTATCGTGGGACTTGCAGCTTAACTCGAACTTTCAGCCTTTGAATAGCCCTACCTATGAAGACTGCATCACACTGACATTGGAATTTATATACCATCATGCTTTGATGAAATGTAAGGACATCTTTTTGTGAACACAAAAAGACACATCTAATGGTGAAGATAGTTCTCAACTTAACCGAGTATATATATATATATATATATATAATCATAATAACAAGAACTTTAATGGTGGTATTTATTTTAGAGTTGGCGCCGTATTTCTTGACGAAGTTGACAGTAATTATTGCGTCTTTATGGGTGATAGAAAAATGGAGGTAGACCCTATGGACCTTGATATCCACGTTTCATATAATCTGACGCAGTTGATACTTAAATTGTATTTCATGATTTGGTTCCTTTATTGAATGGAATATCAAACTTCGTTTGTTATTTAATACCAAAGCCATCATTGGAGAAGAACAGTACTGATACAATTTAACCAATCGCTAATTTTATTTTATTAGAATGTATGGTCATGTGTTAATTGATCTTTAAAAATGAAAGAAACATTAGGTAATATTCTCATTTTGGAGGACAAAAATTCTTAATAATTTATTTGTTTTTACCCCTTACATACCTTTTCCAGTGTAAACGTCAGTTCCACATTCATAAACTTTAGAGTTTAATGCAGGGGAAATATTTCTAATTGCTGAAATATATCTTACTCAGAGAAAAGTAAAATATTGTTTTTTTTTTTTTTGTTATTTGATTTAATCGCATACTACCCAACGTGGTTATATAATGCCGGATCTTGTTTATACATACGTACATATATATATATATATATATATATATATATATGTGTGTGTGTGTGTGTGTGTGTGTGTATGTGCGCGCGTGTGTGTGTATGTATGTATGTATATGTGTGTGTGTATGTTTGATTCATCAGTGAATAGTTTGTAGGGAACTTTGTTTTTCTAAAAGTCTTAGATCTCATTTGTTAGCACACAGTTAAATGATTTCAAGTATGACTAACATTAAAGAGATTTAAGTTTTCACATAGTTTGAATGATTTTATCATTGATAACACCAATGATTATATTTAATATCAATTATTTGTTTGCACACAGTTAAATGGTTTCAAGTATTGCTGCTTAACACTAATGATTCTAAATAATTCAATTCAATATCAATCATTTTTAACACACAGATAAATTGTTTTAAGTGTAATAAATGATTGAATCGTTCTATTTAACCTATGGATATGACCCTACACGGGATCAGAGTGGACCTGGGAGTAATGGCAATGAAGTTGTACTCCACACTCTCCAAAGTTCTAGGACTGAAACCTCAGCATCAGATGTTTTTTTGTCATTCTCAGACACTTATTGGGGAGGGGTTCTTACTCCTCTGCAGAAATACAGACGGTGTATTGTACAGCTTCAGCCAACTGGGTTGATTAATATTCAGCAATGAATAAATAATCTCCATTAACCATAATATGTGAATTTTAATCTGGTACCGTTCAAATGAAATATATAAAGACGACTGCCTGAAGAAGACAAGAAATTCCGTTAGTCATTCATGATATCGAGACACATTTTAGTTCAAGGATCAAGGGAGATAACAATCATTACTTCAACAATCATTGGAAACCTGAATAATTCTCTCATTCCATCGATAGAAAATTGCTTTGGTAATAAAGAAGTCATTTTTCAGGACCCTAATGAATCTTGTCTATTGACGAAGGGGAGGAAACCCTTCCTTCGGTTAAGTAATATAAAATCAATGACATCGTCTGTAAATTGTCCGGATTAAAATCCAGTTGAAAATTATGATGAAATCTTTTTAAAATAGTTCATGAGAAGGCGCAATCTACCAGAAAGATTTTTGAATTGCCATTTGGGAAAGGTGGAATCACTTCGGTGATTTTTTTAAAGAAAATTAAGGAAATCTATGCCTGAAAGAATTAAGACATAAAAGCTTCAAGAAAGACAAGTAATTATAAGGTCTAATGTTTGTCAATAATTTCCATAATTTTTCTCTATATTTGGTAATGCAATAATATTTTCTTCTGCGTGGCTTGCAAAAATATACAGTTTCTTTAAATAATTGAATCTGGTTTGTTTAAGGTATATTTTATCTCACGTTATTACATAAAAGATGTTTTGACGTCAGATCTGTTATTAGCCCATTTACTGCTAATTAAAAAACAAACAAACAAAGTGAACAAGCTCTACGTGTGCTGATTCCATATTTCCTTACTATTAGGTTATTCAATAATATTTTCTTCTGCAGGTCTTAATTAATTTAAATCATTGAATCTTGTTTATTTAAAGTATATTTCATCTCGCGGGATAACATAAAATATGTTTTTCATCCTATCTGTTATTAACTTATTTACTGTTAAATAAAAATCCCTTAGTGAACATGCCCTAAGTAAGCTAAATCCATAATTTTTGCTGGGTTAGTATTTTTGTATTCAGCTTGTAGAGAAAGACTGAATAGACTAAATTTGAACTTAATCACTCGATAAAACAAACCCCTTTTCATCACCCTGTATAGGTTGATACATAATAGTATTACAAAGAGAAACAGATAACGTGGAAGTGAGTTTTATTTAAATGGTCTGATCGCCGAACCAAATAAACCTCATGTGTCACTATCTTCTTCAGACCCCACCCTAGTCGGCAAGATTGAACCAGCTATGGATTTATCTCTGAACCAGCTATGGATTTATCTCTGAACAAAGACGCTTGGCATCTTTTGCAGACGATCCGAATGAACGAATCTTCTCTATTTCCAGTATTACAAGTTGAAATCAATCAAGTTGAGAAATCCTGATCAACTTGGTTCAGTTCGGGATAACATGAAGTTAACAAGTTTATTCATTCACGTCAGGGCCAATATCCCGCTTCGTATTATTTAAAACCCTATTTCAATTGCTATATTTTAACCACTTGACTGTCTCTATTACATCAGCAAACTTGACTTGTTGGTATATCTTAGGAATCAGAACATTGATCAGTCTACAAGGAAGTCTGCGTTATCATGGTGTGATTATAATAGTTAGAAAAAAAAAAAGAAAAAAAAAAGATTTCTAGACAGAGATCTCTATTTTTTCAGGCAGAGATATCTAAAGGCACCTTTATTTCTAAAATCCACACAATCAGTAATAAACCACACTGATATCCCTTAAAATAAAAGCTTAATTTGAAATTAAAGTTTTAAATGTATAACCAAGAAAATATGTTTGGCTCCAGTGCTTGAGCTTTGGGGAATGTGGAGTACTCCTTTATTGCCATTGTTATATAATTAAGGTAACGAGGACACCCCAGGCAGTGTAATGGTTTGCAAGCTTGACTAGCAAACCTGCAAGAGATGGTTCGAGTCTCATTGGGTGCCCCATTCATTCAGCCTTGTGTCACATCTAAGCAAAAAAGCTTAGTAAACTACTATTATTAAAGTAACGATTTATTTTATAATAATCATTTTTCGTTAATCATATTTTATTATTTAGTTTGGTAAGGCTTTGAACAACTCGATGTCTCTTAGTTCAGGTACATAGTAAGATGGTGCACTCTTACACCCGCGCGGAAAGGATATGACAACTATCATCTGTAATAATAAACCCCCAGACAGGATATGGGGCTCGACGGCCGTTGGAGTGAAGTGGGTGGTTGACGTCGTAGCTGGAAGAGATTGTCCGGAGAATTTGAGAATTTTGTAAAGACGGGGAGTTGCACGTGGGGAGGGGGTTCTATATAGTATGGTTAGCATAGGCTTTTATGATTTGTGTCTCTCTCCCCGTGTCGCCAAAGTGACATTGTGTTGTAGAAAGAAATAAACTCGTTCGTACCGCCTCTATTTGTATTATTATTGTTGTTATTGATATAATTATGGCTATACAAAACCATTACTCCTTGGTTCAATTTTACCCAGAGTGGAAGTACCTAATAGGATTCTATCAATGGGTAAAACTGTGTGCAAATAAATGACTGATGATTAATTGATTTGTCTGTATCCCATAGCAATACTTGGAATCGTTTTATTGTTTACAAAAAAATTAGTAATGTTGAAAAAAATTATTAGTGTTGAATCGCAATACTTGAAAGCATTTAAACTGTGTGTCTAAATTGAATTATTGGTATTACATGGCAATACTTGGAACCACTTGACTGTGTGCAAATGAATAAAAAGAATTATGACTGTTAAATAGCAATACTTGTGACTACTTAATTGTGTGCAAACAAATGATTAATAGTATTAAGAATAAATCGTGTTAGATAGCAATTCTTGAAGCTATTTAACTGTGTACTAAAAATGATTAACATTAAATTGAATTATTAGTGTTTGACAGAAGTGCTTGAAACAATTAAACCGTGTACAAACAAATGAGCTCTGGTTCGTTTAAAAACGTTATCTACAAACTATGTGTTAAAAAATCATATATAAATATGAATATATATATATATGTATGATTTGGCATTAAATGACCTAAACGGTTGATGTGGCATAAAACCTAATGAATCAAACCTAAATATCACTTTTATCCAATTGTCCACATGCCATAATTGTTTCTTTTTAGCCCACTTTGCCCTCATTTTCTTCTGTTTTTGAGTTAAAGCTGGATTTTGTTTGACTTTTCTCTATATAGATTCAATTTCATCTGACTGAATTCTTACAATTGTGTCACGAACATTGACATCTCTTTCGACCCATCAATTTTTCGTTTGTTTTTTTTTTTGTACATTTTCTATTTTGAAGGCAAATTAGTTCGCGTTTTCAATCTTGACGTTTCGGTGTTTTTCGTTGCCGAGTAGTATGTTTTCCTTTCATAACAACCTCATTTCTTTTGTATTTGCACCGAACCTTAGACACAGCGGACTGGTAATAATCACCACATTTCACAATGGATTGCCTTCTTGGATGAGTTGTACAAATATTTCCGTTGTTTCAATTGATATCTCTTTTGTTCGAGCTATGTTTCCTTCAATTAGGTATGCACAGTTGTTTTTTGTGGTATCTTAGAACTGTCTTTTAACTGTTGACCTATTTGTTTAGGCTTCCACAAGTATCTGTTTTAGGAATTAAAATTACAAGATCATTCCATAATTCTTTCCTCAACATTGTGTGAAAGAATAATATCTTCCGCTGCATAGCTTGGAAAAAATTATACTATTAATTTAGATAATTTAATCTCGTTTGTTTAAGGGATATTTCATGAAGTCAGAATGTTTTGCGTGTTATCTTTAATTAGTTTTTTTTTTTACTGCTTATTAAAAAAACTGAAGTGAACATCTTTTAAATGGCATAATTTTTACCAGTAATAGCAAATACTCAGGTAAAATATTCCCATGGAATTCTTGCAAAATTATTTCTGTTTGATATTTAGGCACCTGTCAGTCTCACGAGTCTATGTATCTGTCTTGATCTCAGCATACATCCAGGCAAAGGAGTATAGAAGACCGGCAGTTACTTATGCTGCAGATCTATTCTCTTCACTTCACGGATGATATTCAAAAGAAGGGCGAAGTGTTATACAGTTTTGCAGGAGTAGCTAGAACGAGCCTGAACTCAGCATCAGAGAGCATTAGAGATTCCAGCTTCTACTTTTTTTGTTTATAAATTTAGAATTTTCCTTCTGTACTGGTTGCTCTACCAAAGTTAGAGAGCCCAGTTTTCACTATTTACCCATTGCTAGAAAAGTATGGGGGAAGAAAGAGATTGATGAATGCTTTTCTTAATGGTATTAGCGCCAAGTGAAACACAAATAGCCGCGTCTTGAACGTAAACTCGGCTTGCCGTATTCATTTTATTCGGCGATAGCCGTTACTCGACCGAGTCACCGTATTTTCTTATATCTGTACGAAAGAAAAGTATGAGAAGTGCGGTTCAAACCACCATCACCACTATCTATATATATATTTGTGAGTGTGTGTGTGTGTGTGTGTGTGTGTGTGTGATAGATATTCACTATTTGCATCATATGTATACACATATTGCTATGTATACAAATACATATGATTTGGCAACAAATCTTATATAATCTTCTGTATATGATTATATTTTTCTATATGCATGTATATGTATGTTTTTTTTTTAAATATTCCCCTCATATGCGTATTTAAATACATCTATCTCTTTACTGTTTCATATAGGTCAATTTAACATACATTTATTCATACATACATACATACATCGCTTTATATTTATGTAGTATACACACTATGGGAAAAGAGTGACTAAACAAGATTAACAAATAAATAATCTGTAGAAATCGCGCCAGCAATCTGTCACAAGAGCAGAGCTTTGGTATCTCGCTGTTGTCGAGGACTTAATCTCGGCCACACTCTCATCCGATTTCAGAACTCTCGTGCCAACAGCTAAACTCGTTCTGGCTAAAGGGAAAGCAACTCCTACCCGACGTCTTACCCAACTTCGTTTCTTCTACTTCAGCATCCACCCCGACCAAACACGGGGAAGTTACTTCCCATTTTCTAGTTACAACCGTTGTCAATACTGCCAGCCTTTATACGCATATTAAATTCTTAAAATTACGCATTCGGAACGACACCACTGTTCACTGTGCCATTTTTCTTTCTAATCAATACCGCAGACAGCAAACTGGCCATTTTGTTTGGCTCGTTGTCTATCTTCTGGTTTTCTATTATTTTTATTTTTAATTTCAAAACTCTGTTTGTATACGACAACAGTCCGGAAAGTACCCAGTCAAAAACCGGTTGTACAGCCTTGCTGTAACTTGAAAACCCAATCACAGCAGATACTATAGCATATACATGAATAGACACTATCCCGTTGATTAACTGGTCGACAATGAGAAATCATTTGGCTCTCTTGTGTATTGCGTGACCCTCATGATAATTATGCGTTGAGTTTGTTCGGTGAAACGGTTATAGTCCGATAGACGGACTCGACAAGCCGATTCTAAACAACAGACTGTTCAGCTATTGAAGAAAAATTGTATCTTTTCAATTATTAGTTTGTTTACTGTTAAATAAAAAAAATCGATTGAACATCATTAAAGTGTTCTTATTCCATGCTTACCAGGATCGGCTCGGGAGACTGGGGTTCAATCCCAGGTCGATTCATACCAAAGACTCAAAAATGAAACCTGATATTTCCTTGCTTAACACTCAGCATTGTAAGGTATGTATCAAGGCTAAAGTGGAGCACTCCAGTGAAAGGAGTAGCTTCCTCCTCTACACCTCAGTGTAGTAGCTATTGAAAAGACAGTCTCTGGGTCGCCCTCGACTACTGTCGCCAATTTTTCTTTTTACATTGCTATATTGGCGTTCTATTAAAGAGGTCGAAAGATCTAACCTGTGTAAGATTCACTCAATTTTTAGTATAAGCTGATTGGATTAGGATTCTAAAACGACTGACTCCTATTTGTGAGGCACCTTCAATACATTGATCCGTCGTAAAATAGCCCTGTGGGGACTTGAAACGCCATTTTAAACATCAGTTTTAGCAAAAACACTAAACGTCACTGGAACAAACTACCAGACCTGAGAAACAGCGACGGTAGATAGAGAGTTGTGGACTGCTATCATTCGTAAGGGCTATTTGCATTTTGCTTCGCGTTAATGTCCTTGGGAAAATGATGAATCTATCTCTTCTGCCCCCAGCTCTAGGTCATTAGTAAGGTACATTGGGTTGTTTAACCTTGATAAGGCAACCAGTCTAGGAGAAGGGAACCAAACTTTACTCCCCTGAAAACTGACCTTGTGTGATATTACGAGGATCATTAAATAAGTTTCCGGACTTTTTTTCGTATGGGCACTTTTATTGATAGTACACACATGAAACTATAGTCCCCTTCCAAGTAATCTCCTCCGGCTGCAATGCACTTGTTGTACCGTTCCAACAACTTCTGGAAGGCCCCATGGAAGTCCTCTTGCGTGAGCGTGTCAATGACCTTCGTCACAGCCTCTTTTATCTTCTCAATTCTCTCATAACGACAATCTCTGAGCTTAGGGAATACCCTAAAGTCACGGGGAGCAAGGTCTGAACTATAGGGAGGCTGAGGAATTGTTTTCATGTCCATCTTGGTCAAATAGTCTGTGACAAGGATGGAATTATGGACTGGTGCATTGTCCTGCTGGAAATGCCACTAACCCGATTTGAAGAGTGCTGGCCTCTTCCGCCGGAATCTCTTCCTGAACTCCCTTTAAAACCTCATCATAGTAACCTTAACCTTAACCCTTTGGCCAATCAACTCTGGTGTATTGACTTCCTTACTTCTCCCACACCTCTCATCATCCCTCACAGACTCCCTGCCTTCCTTGAATCGCTTATGCCACTCAAAAACTGATGCTAGATTCATACAAGATAGTCCAAAAGCAGTATGAAGCATTCCATACGTTTCTGTGGCATTTTATCCAAGTTTAAAACAGAATTTTATTGCATATCGTTCTTCTAAAGTGTCTTCATGTCCAGATTGCATTTTTGAAATTCACCAGCTGTGACAATCAGGTTTTAGTAGGGTGTACTCCAATTCCTGCTGTAGCTGTTCTTTTCACTCTGAAATCATAAAAATTGGTCAGTCATCTCATAATATGTATAGCAATAACATAGTGAATTTTCAAGAGTCTACGACAATTTTAAATGCCTGTACAAAAAAGGTCTGGAAGCTTATTGAAAGCACCACGTATGTCTGTAGTGGAGAGTTTGGAAAAATACATATAACGCATAATTGTTAGGTGTTATAGTATATCGACCATTATATGTTATTTAATGCCAAATCCATTTTTGTACACATAAACAGTTCTATTTCAAACAATTCAGTTTTGCATAAGTATGCATTTTAAGTGTCAAAACAGTTCTATTTCTTATGATTCAGTTTAACACCTTTTAGTTCTATTTTACCCATATATAGGACCCTATCAGGTGCTACCACTCCGGGCCTGAGTTGACCCGGGAAAAATGGCAGTAATGGGTACCCTGCATTCTCCAAAGCTCCAGCATTAGCATCCGATTGTTAAGTATCCCAGCCGACTGGGCCATACCCTGTAATGATACTGAACCATTTGAAAGTTAAAATGATAGATTGATTTTAACGGCATCTCAAGCCATCAAGGGTTACCTTATGCCTGAAGGTTAGAGAATCACATTCCTTTTTCACTTATATTTACGTCTTTTAGTTATGCCTTAAGAATTTTTTTTGCATATAGTCCTATTGGATATGTATAGTTTTTAAGAAGCACTATCTTGTCCCTAGACAGAATCCTAACAGGTATAAGTGAGTCGGCCTTGGAGTTACGGTAATAAATGTGTACTCCACACTCGTCAAATCTCAAGAACGGGAGCTTCACCATCAGATGTAATTTAATATCATACTTAGGACACCCTTTTAAGTGAGCTCTTACTCCTCGGTTGTGGATACAGTCAGCATATTCTAAGTCTTACCAACAGAGCGTAAAGGCAAAGAACAGTTGCCAATGAGATTTGCGAGTGGACATGTAAGTAAAGGGCTGGGTTACCTCAACACTCTGCATCGTTCCTGTTCTGCACAGTCCCCAACGTTCTCCGCCAGGATTAGCCTTGTGAAACATGTAAAAACACATCGATGACTAACTACCCTCTGATTCTCCCCGTATTTATTTGCAAATGGAAGTCGAAAATGACGTTGGGATAGTTATGTGAGATCCCAAAGGAAGTATTTTTAAATGGGTTAACGCATCATTGTCCTAGGTATTTTTTTCCTTAATATTAAATGACTGTATAGTTTCCGGATCGACTTCGTATATCGTGCACGTTATTCATTTTCATTGAAAGTTCACTTCTGCTTCATTTCGATTTTCCTCTGGCAGAAGTACAATATCATAATGGCCGCTTATAAATGTCCGTTCGTTTGCAGTAAAGCACGTTTGATCGAAGAAGAGGCTGAAGTAGGGAAATAGCAAAAGAAGAAGGAATAGAAGAGAAGGGAGAAATGAAAATGTACCATTGTAAAAGAAAAAAAAAAACGTTTGAAAAAAAGTTTCATACACAAACACAATGATAATTTAAACATTACGATTGTAATTTAATCTTGGTGCTATAACATACCCATCATAACGATGCGAGCGTACCGTGTCATCTCATCTATTTAGAAACAAGTTAGTTTAATCGTACCAGACGACCTGTTTCTATTGATAGAAAATCCAGCTCCTATTCTTACTGGCCGATTGATGATGCTTTTACTAATTGACATTAGATAACTATATGTATATATATATATGTATATGTCTGTGTGTGTGTGTGTGTGTGTCGTTGTCGATTTTATAGTTGATCCGTTCTAGTTTTCGTATAATGATTTTGATTTCTGATTGGAATAAATTCAATAAGGCGCCATATTTTTCCAAAGTACTTTCGGCTCTAGCTGAAGCCATCTTCAGGGGAACGAATAATGAAAAGGCAAAAATGATGAATCATATGCATTTATAGAAAGAGTTAGAATAAATTCCACTTCCAACTTGTTCTTCCTCCTGCATATATATATAAATGTATAAATATGATTTTTTTTAAATCGTCAGTAAAAACGAATTAATGTAGAGTTTTGGCCCAGTTGGCTGGGGCTGTAGAATACATCGGTTGCACCTCTGCAGAGGGGTAAGACCCCACCCAACGAGTCTCTTGGATAGGATACAAAGCAATCTGATGGTGATATTCCAGTAATCCTGGAGCTTTGGGGAGTGTAGGGTCCCCCTTCATTGCCATCGCTCCCAGGTCCAGTCTGGCCCAGTGTGGTAGCACCTGAAAGGGTCCTATCTATGGATCATACAGAACTAAACTGCGTACTTATACTTAACTGAATTGTTAGAAATAGAACTGTTTTTACATTTAAACTGCATACTTATGCCAAACTAAATTGTTTGAAATAGAACTGTTTTTGACATTGAAATTTTACTTATTCTAAACTGAATTGTTTGAAATAGAACTGTTTTGACAGTTAACTGTGTGTGGACCAAAACTATACTAATACTAAACTGAATTGTCTGAATTAGAACTGTTTGACTAAACTGAATTGATTGAGATAGAAATATTTTTACAGTTAAACTATGTACTCATGCTAAACTGGATTGTTTGAAATAGAACTGATTATTCGTGTAAAAATGGACTTGGCATTAAATAACCTACATAGGTTGGTATGATATAAAACCCAAACAAACAACCAACAATTAATGTTGGGTTTCATATGCAAACACTTTCTTCGTATTGCTGTCAGTTTCAGGAGTTACATCTCATTGTCAAACGCCTAATATGCTTCCTTTCCAAATTCAAATTGACTTTTTTATTTTCAACTAGCACCAAGCCTATCACGTCTTTCTCAATAAAGTTGGAGGCGTGACAGTTGCTGGTAACGCTTGCAAAATATAGTACCCACTATTCATTTATTTATTGTTTTCTCTTCTTTTCATTTTTTATTGTTCCTCTACCAAGACCGAACGAACTTAAAAAATGTTTGTTAATGTGTCTGGATTTTCTCATCAATTCACTCATTCAATTCAACAGCTACTCCTGCTCGGAGAAAGTAATGGTTTTAAATCCTTCCTCCAAAAACAAATCTTAAATATATAATATAAATTACAACTATAAAGGATAATCCATTATAATCAATATTTCTTATTAGCTGTTTCATTTTCAATACAATTCATAAAATACATGTTTCATGTTCAGTCTAATTATTCAAATGATTAAACATCGAACGTCAATTTGAATAACTGGATTGTACATGAAACAGTTGTTGTGGACTATTGAAAGATTGATTATATATAACTGTTATGGTTGATGCCACTGTTATTTCACTCCTTGCAAGCTTTTCACAGCAGTGCTTCTAGGTTGTCTCTCTATGGAGTCTGAACGACAGCATATCTCCTCGGATCTCCTGAACTCTTCTCAGTATTCTAGTCAATCGCAAGAATGTTCTGGTTTTTTTGGTTTCGGTTCTTCTTCTGATTTCCATCTCCGCCAGTCTATTTTCCAAGCACTTACAGATTGTTCCTATTGCGCAAATTATTATTGGTATCACCGTTATCCTTATGTTCTATACAAATATTAGCATAATTTTTGTTTATCTTTTCCTTTCAGTTTCTCGGGAAACAGTCTGCGGCTTATTAACGAGTTGTAAGTCTCCTCCCAAATTTGTGCCTTAGGTATTTCCTATATCATCAGTAGGCCTGTTATGAGTCTATATAGTTTCCAAAAAATTTAGAACACTTCATCTAATAACAAAAGAAAAGAACCAAATAAAGCATATATATATATATATATATATATATATATATATATAGATGTGTGTGTGTGTGTGTTTATATAAATATGAAATAACAAATTAAAAACAATTTAAATATCAACTTCTTAGTTTTGTTTCATCACTAATAGTGTTGTTTTATTACAAATAGTTTCATGATTTCTGATAAAAGTGACAATTGCGTTTTGTATTTTATAGGAAACACATGAAATTATTTGTGCAGAAACAAAACTAAGTATATATTTACCAACCACTCCGCACGGGAAGGATGCAACACAAGGTCAATTTTTAAGCGGAATTTAAAGGGTCTGAGTTTTACTTCTCATAGACTGGTAGCTAACCAAGGCTGAAGAACGCAGTCAGCCCTACAATTTACTCCAGCTGGAAGGAGAATAATTGGATTCATACCTCTCCCAAGGGTATCAGTGCAATGTGAAATGCAAATAGGCTCGGCCGGGATTTGAACTCGTGTCGCCATGTCCATTTCCTACAACAATAACCATTTCAACCATGGCCCCTTCATAAATAAAACTAAGTTGATGAGATCTGAATTTATTTTAGTTTTTATACTATTCTGCTAACCAGCTATTAAACACTTTTTTCTCAGCTGCTTTTTAAACGATTATTTGCTCACATTCTTTAAAGACAAATATTGAATGACCGCCTCCAAAAAAAAAAGAAAAAGAAAAAAACAAAAACAAAAAAAAAAAACAAAACAAAATAAAACCAGACAGTTAAAAACCTGAACCATTTTTTATTATTACCACAAATTTTAATGAAACTTCAACCGCTTAGACACACATAGAACAAAAATATAACGTCTGATTATTGTTGCTAAAATTCCTATAGTTGTAGTGAAAATTCATAATTTTCTGATAAGAAAAGTCACAAAAATACTCCAAACTATGAAATATCAGAGAATTCTTTTTCTTTTAGAATATTATCTCTTATGTGTCTAAGCCATTGAAATTTCATCAAAATTTGTGTCAATAAAAAAATAGTTAAGTTTTCGTTCAATTCTACACATACATATATATATATATATATACGTGTTTGTGAATGATAAAAATTCTGGTGACTAAAGGTCCAGTTCTTTGCTTGTATAAAAGTTGCTTTATCTGTCAAATTGCATCGCAAAATAAATACGTTTAGTCCACCATAAGCAGAGTGAAATTTGAGTAAACAAACGACTTTACTGTTCGACTGGTAAAAGAAGAGATTTTGAGATAAATAGACAGTCGATAGCTGACATATTCATTTCTTCGTGACGATATTTATGAGATTTTAGCTCAAGTAAACATCACATATTAACAATAAAAATAAAAAAAGAAGTGAGAACAGACGTCAGAAGAAATGATTGATCCTCTTTTTGTCAGAATCAGGAAAACGTTGGTAGCACTAGATATTCTGTAATATCAAACATATCTTTGCAAGATCAGAGATTCCTTTTGCTTCGGATAGCAGTTTCCTAGGAAGTCGGTGAATGAAATTCTGTTATGTGCAGCGTATTTACGATCATAACGGAATATGCTATAACAAATATAATTTATAAAATATCAAAGTGTTGCCGTATCATCATCATCGTCAAGGCGTTCCGATAGCAGGGATTCCTTCGAATCTCTTTCGCCGTCCGTTCATGTCAGTCATCTCCCTTGATAGTCCTGTAGACGTCATCCAGTATTCGCTTAGAGCCGATGGATGAAAATTTTTATTGCTCGGCCAACACTGGTGTGTCTAAATGCAAGAGTCGAAAGAACGGAGTTCGTCCGTTCCTTCTTCAGCAGTACCTAGTATCTTGTGCTCATCTTACTTGGATGGTTTATGAGATGGGAGTTTGGTGGTCCTCCAGCGGATGCTTAGAGTGCTGCTTCCAGGATTTGTTCAAAACATCACGCATCATCCTTGTGTAGATTTCATGTAGTTTTTTTCCCAAGCGTTTGATTTGAGACAAAGTGGTGTAACCATACAGTTGTATTGAGACGAATTCAGCTTGGAAGCATTCTTGTAATGGATAACAGTAGCCAATGCTGATAGTGGGATTACCCCTTTGTTATTGCATCAGATTATAACAAATTAATTCGTTTTTTAATGTTCTTATTTACCCAACCCCTCCACTACGACACCAGTTCAGTTTTTAAGCGGAGTTTAACAGGTTTGAATTCCGAGTTTTCCTTCTCCTAGAGCAGTTTCACAACCCGTCTTTAAGTGCCCAGTCCTTTCTTCTACTTCACCATAGATCATATTTACCAACCCCTCCACCCTGGCAGGATATGACACAAGGTCAATTTTTTAAAGCGGAGTTTAACAGGTTTCAATTCAGAGTTTTCCTTCTCCTAGACTAGTTGCCTCCCCAAGGCTGAAGAACCTAGTCTGTCCTACTATTTACCCATAGCTGGAGAGAAAATAATTGGATTCATACCTTTCCCAAGAGTTATAGTGCGATGTGAAATCTAATCAGTCTCGTCCAGGATTTGAACTCGTGTCGCCGTGTCCATTTCCTGCGAGGATAACCATTACACCACGGGCACCTCCATAGATGGAAAGAAAATAGTTAAAGTCATACCTTTCTCATGGGGATTAGCACTATCTGAAATGCAAACTGCCTCATCCTGGATTAGAACTCGGGTCGCCATGTTCATTTCTAACGCTGATAACCATTGCACTAAAAGCACCTCCTTTTCTTGTAATGCTGTTGGATAGTTGATAGATCACACTAAATGAACAATAAGTTCTGACATCACTCTCTTATTACCTTTACTATCGTACGTATATACAAGTACAGAACTAGATTAACATGATATATTGTATACTATGATTTGTACACCATTCGTGCTGGTCCAAGCCTGGTTGATAGAACACAAGATACTATGCGATCACTAACGTGATTTGCAGTTTATTGAAAAATAATCACTAACTAGAATCAAGAACAATAACGTCAGCAATCTAAAGTATATATTTACTCAACCACTTTATCACGAAGATAAAAAAACAAATTCAGTTAAACGAAATAAAGATGATCTAAATTTAGTTTTTCTTTCTCGTAGACTGGTTACTTGCCAATGCTAAAGAACTGGTTTTCCCTACTGTATTTACCAAACCCCTTCGCCATGGGTAGGATCAATTTTTAAGCGGAATAAAACTGGTTTACATTCAAAACTTTTCTCCTGCTGGGCTGGTTGCCTAATCAAGGATAAATAACCCAGTATGCTCTCATATATTTACCCAACCCCTCCATCATCTGACGCAAGGTCAATTTTAAACGGAGTAAAGTTGGTTTGCATTTAGAGCTTTCTTTCTGCTTGACTGGCTTTTTAACCGAGGATAAAAAAAAAAAATAATTTGCCCAACTATTTACCCATAGCTGGAGAGAGGGAGCTTTTGTAAATGAATATATATGCGAGGCACAACCCAACAAGCGCAAACCAAATGTAGTACGTATTTTTATAGTTAACTTTTGGGATCAGTACCTTTTGTGAGACGGCTGTATAAATACCCAAATTGAATAAATCGAAAAGGATGATGAAAACTAGGTTTTATGGTAAATACTTCTTTGTTATAAAAATTTCCCGAACTTTTCAATAGAGTTTCTTACACACGTATAAGATAGATGCATATCACTGATAGACTCTTTGTAGATACATTCTAGGTAATATCTCGTATCATCGATTTCTAGAGAGGTGTTCTATTAATTCGCTTCTGAATATTTTTAATGAACATTAATGATACATGCATGATTTACCTACGCAGCCAGATATCTCTTGAATCAGTGACGAGCCTGGGGACACGAGAAGCGAGATGTCGTTCTTTTATGATTTTTATTCCATTTCCATCTTTAATATATTGCTCCTAAAAGGAACTGATTTATTTTCTTTCGCAACTCTTAGAGCAACTGAACACAGGATTTTTTTTTTTTTGAATGATTTTCCCCAGTTACCAGTTTCTGCATTTGCGTTGGCTCATAGATTAAGATGGTGGTGACGAAGAGAAAAATCTTTTTGAATTGACAGTTAAGAATGTAGCTGTGCCGAACGAGATTGGTCGGGGTGATCAGTTGTTGTAGTCGGCCATTAGCGAATGTCCATAACATTGGTGTCGACATAAATCTCATGTCACGCAAGAAGAAATATCTCCGGATAGGAAAACTAATTTGAACATTGGAAGGTGCATGGAACAAAAGATGATCTGTGGTGAATTTGTCTGTGTAGGTGACTTTATGTGTACATGAGTGTATTTGTGTGTGTGTGTGTGTTAGTTAGAAAGAGAAAATATATCTACCTAACCCCTCCTCCACGGCAGGGTGTGACACAAGGTCGATTTTTAGGAGGTGTACAGTTTTTCACCCAACATATCTATAAATTTTTATGAACATTATGATACATAATCATTATATCATTATATATTATATTATTATGCATCCCCTTCCAAGAGATAGGAAGGTACATGGAACAATAGATGGTCTGTTGTGAATTTGAATGCATATATAAGTATTTGTGTGTAAGAGCATGTGTGAGATAGATAGATAGAGAGAGAGAGAGAGGGGGGGAGAGAGAGCGAGAGAAAGAGAATGTATTTATCCAACTGCTTCGTCACGAATAGGATGTAACACACGGTCAATTTTTAAACGAAGTGCAGCTGGTCTGAATTCTGTTTTCCTTCTCCTAAAGAGGTTGCTTCACCGATCTCACAACGCATTACTCCCTACTATTTACCCATCGCTGGCGAGAGAACAGATTGATTCTTTCCTTTGCCAAGAGCATTAGCACGAATGGATGCACAAACTAATTTGTACAGGATTTGAACTTATATTGCCAACTACGACTATAACCATTACAGAAAGCGTACACGTGCACATGAGAGAGAGAGAGAGAGAGAGAGAGAGAGAGAGAGAGAGAGAGAGAGAGAGTGTGTGTGTGTGTGTGTGTGTGTGTGTTTGTGTGTTTGTGTGTCTATCCAATCCTTGCTCCTTAGCAGAATGTGACAGAAGGCTATTTTTTGACTTGAGTAGAATTGATTTGGTTGTTAGGATTTATGGCATAGCTACACTTGTGTTGTTTAAGTCAGTCTTTACGTCATCGTGAAAGTCTTCTTTTTCTTGCAAACGATTAGATGAGTTCAAGGAACTAACGATGATTATCGTTTATAAATAATTATAGCTTCAATAAACAATTTTACTATGGTTATATAGTTTCATGAATTCCTATTTAATCCTCATATTTCATACCCATCTGTTTCAAGTAACTATTCCCATATAATAATAATCACTTGTTTGAATACAGTTGAATATATATTTTACCAACACCATGCATAAGCAAGGATGACACAAAGTCAATTTAACAGCTTTGAATTCACCGTTTTCCTTCACCTTGATAGATTGCCATTACAAGACAAAATAGCCCAGTCTGCCCATAGCTGGAGAGAGAGAGAGAGAGAGAGAGAGAGAGAGAGAGTAAGAGTAGTTGGATTCATACCTTTCCCAAAGATATTAGCGCTATGTGAAATACTAGACCAAAATTTTAACTCGGACCACTATGCCCATTTTCTATGACGATATCTATTACACCACGATACATTGCATACAGCTACATGGTATCAAACTTATATTTTGGAATATGTATTAATCTAAGACCCTCCGTCATAACCAAGTTCGACACAAGGTTAATTTTTAAGTAAAGCTAGATTGAATTCCGAGTTTTTCTTCTCATAGACTGGTTGCTGGGCCAAGGCTAAAAAGCCTAATTTGCTTTACTGTTTTACAAATAGTAGGGAGGAGAAGAGATGGATTCATGCTTTTCCAAAGGGCATTTGCGCGAAGTAAAATACAATCAACATTATCCAGGATTATTTGGATGAGGAAAGCTATACTTTAATTGTTTACATAGAGTTATTGTTATTTACTCGAAACCATTACTGGAAATATTTAAAATCGAGGGCATTAATGCGAAGTTAAACGAAAACTACCTCGTCCAGGACTTGAACTCGGGTCGTCAAGCCCATTTCCTCTATTACGCCACATCTGATTCTGATATGAAATTCGAAGAAGCAGCACAGATGCCAGTCTCTTAGATTCTATGAGCAGAAAAAAAAGAAGTGTTTAATTGATCCAGTAACAACATCTTTGAAAGGTTTGGTGCAAAAGATGACAATAATTTAACTCTCTATTGAATGTGCAGTGGTAGACCTAGTGTACATAAACTTTTTAAAACATTATCAAGAAGCCACAATATCTAATTTCACATCTGGAAAACAGTCTCCCGATGTTAAACATATTATATTAGCAAATGACCTTGCCATACGTTGGCAGAGGAGTCCCATGGCGTAATGGTTAAAACGGTGGACAGAGAAATCGTAGTAAACGAGTTCAAATTCCAATAGCGATATTAGGTTTACTTTCAAACCCACGTGGGAGTGGTATGAAACCATTTATCCTCCGAAGCAATGGGTAAAATAATATTACTACTGATTTTCTATTTGAATCGTTTTGGTGTTAAATAACTCACGAAGGTTGATATGCCATTAAACGAAAAAAAAAAAACCCCAACAAAAACAAAAGAAACCGTACATAGGTATTAAACTGTTTAGAAGTTGAAATCCACTAAATTAGGAATGCTAGATCTGGGCATTGATCGTCTGCCTTACCATTCGACATGGTTCTCCGAAATGACGGAAATAAGTGAATGCATGGTGATCACCACACGATGAATGCAATTAAAAGCTCAGACCGATATTGCATTCCTCATGTAATGGATATGTCTATTATAGAATAAAAATATCATATGCACTTAGCTTGATTTAATTAGTAAATATCACCAAATACCAACGGAACAAAGTGATAGCTTTAAGATGGCTATGGCCACTCCATATTGTCATTTTGAATGCTTGTCTTGTCCCTTTGGATTAAGAAACATCCCCCGCATTTTTGAGAGTTTATGGATCACGCTTTGCGTGACGTTGATTTCATTCGCATCTATGTGAACAATGATTTTATGCTAAGTTCATCTTAAGAACAAGTTCTACTGTTTGATGAATTCAAATAATTTAGCGTTGTTACCAATCCCATTGAATATACATTTGGTAAATATGAAATTAATTTCTTAAGACATGAAACTACTACTACCCGTTACAAAAAAATAAATAAAAGACAAAACAGAAACAAAACAAAACAACCCCACTCCCCGAAAAAACAATAGCAACTACAACAACAAAAATAGTAGCAATATTACAGTTCCCAGACACATTCTCTGACATGGGGAATTTTTTCGCATTTTTTTCTGGTTTAGTATGGTTTAGATGATTTGTTTAACAGAACATCAACTCCTTCTGGGTTATTTAAAGTTGGAATTTGATTCAATCGTCAATAATCAATCCTAATCATTATTATAATCAAATTTTCTATTGCATATTTTGTTTATAATGATTTGGTTGGTTGATTGGGTTTCATGGCATTTCAACCATTGAAGGTTATTTAATACTAAATCTTGTTTATATATATATATATATATATATATATCGAAGCATGTTCGGTTTAAGACCGCGGATTGTTTTCTTTTAAGGATCTTCAAGTGATGACGTTCAGGTCTTCTTATTTTTCTTGTGTCTGGGTTAAGGTGGTGAATAAAGTACCCCATACTAGCCCGAGCACTTTCGAACATTTCGCTGGTCGTCCACAGGGGTTGTGTTAGATTGTTTGTTGCTGTGAATTTTATTTATACATACGCCCTTCACACAGACATTAGAAAAATAAGAAAAGAAAACAATACATGGTCGTTAACCGAACATGCTTAGATAACGACTCGCTGCTTAAGTACTAAACCCCCACTATATATATATATATATATTGTCATCCACAGACAGTCTGTTTCGTAGTATCACAGCTCTTCAGTGTGGCGAGACACGCCGGGTGCTTCAAACTGGGATCAAAACCCGGTCAACCTTACGTAAGACTTCGTATCTCAGGACTCATCGAACAGTCGACATACGTCAGCTCGGGAATTACAAAGCATTATATATTGGCTTTCGTTTGCTTACATTTTGCCTTACAAACGAAAATGTTGTTGGTAAGATTTTTAAACAAGTCAGATCTCATTTGTTTGCACACTTAAATGGTTTCAAGTATTCTTATTGAACACAAGTAATCCAATTTACTCTTAATCAACTTTTGCACACAGTTGAATGGTTTCAAGTATTGCTTAGTAACACTAACAATTTAATTCAACATCCGTCATTAGTTTGCACACAGTTAAATGCCAAGTATTCCTATCTAACCCAAATGATTTGCCCGCAGTTATATGGTTTTTAGTATTTATATCTAACAATAATAATGTGTACACAATTACATGGCTTCAAGTAGCTATTTCTCTTTAATAATCTATTTGCACTCAGTAACAAGATTTCATGTAACTAATAATAATAATCCTCAGTAAACAATAATAATTTCAAGTAGTTATTCTTAATACAATTGTGACAATACACCTTGCCAGCCGACCCCCGACTATCTCAGCTTCTTTAAACCAAACTACTCATGGCCAGTAATTCATCTAGTGGTTTTTTCTCATCTCCGTCCAGGGGCATTACACATTTCTTTAGGGACACTCAAAACACTACCGGGAGGGTGGAGGAAAAGAACAAACGAACAAAAACGGGATTGGCTTAGCTCCAAGCGCAAGAAGGGGAAAGTCTATGTGACACTTTTGTACAGCTCTCCGTGCATTTGCAGGCTATCACGGGCGTGTATTTTGCGCGAAACTTCCACAAAGCCACTAGGAATGCTGACTCATCTCTTGACTGCCCTGCTTCCATCTTCTCACTGCCTCCTTCCGCTGACTGTGTCCTTCTCTGGACAGTTATCTTAAGCCAACTGTTTTCTTCTGCCAACTGACTCTCTCTGTCTTCTCTGGGACCTTCCTTTCCTTGTCCACTTCCAGTCTCACGGGAGATCTCGCCCTCAGGCCCTTTGTGTGCGCCAAAAAAGACAAAGAGATCCTTTGGGTGGCGCCAACACAAACGGAAACGAATGCTACGCATCGTGTCACACAATTAATTGTCAAGTATTCCTATCTAATACGAATAATTTATTCATAGTTGTATTGCTTTAAGTATTCTTATATAAAACTAATAATTTTTACATAAAGTAATAAATCCAATTTAATAATTATGTTTTCCCGCAGTCATATGGTTACAAGTATTCCTCTCAAATATCAATAATTTGTAAGTAATTTCATGTAAATAATGATAATAGTAATATTCAGTAAATAATTATAACCTCAAATAATCACTCTGAAAAAATTCACGTGTTTATATAGTATCAAGTATTGCTACATAAAAATTAATTTTAGACAAATCTCTTTGATCCATAGATGGGACCCTAACAGGTACACCACTCTTTGTCTGAAGTAGACGTGGGAGTAATGGCAATGACAAGTTACTCCAAACACGTGAGAGCAGCAGAACTGGTTCATCACCACTGGATACAGTTTAGTGTCATACCCTGGATATGTTAGCATGAAGGAAATATTATTAAGTAAAAGGAAAGGAAAAAGTGAAGGAGAAGGAAAAGAAAAACGCAAGGGATAGGAAGAAATAGAAACGGAAAGAAGAAAGAAGCTGATAGAAAAATAAGTTAGAGTGGACCTGGGAGAACTGGCAAGAAAGGAGTACTCCAAATTTCCCTGAGCTTCAGAACTGGTAACTCAACAGCAGATGTAGTTTTAGTGTCATACCCCTGATATCCCCGCTTTTTTTGGCGTTGGAAGAAGGTACTCTTCTGCAGGGGATACGGTTAGCGCATTTTACTTTTTTACTTTCTCAACTGCATCAATGTTTTTCGGACTTTCACAGATAAATAGACAAACATAAAAAAATTCCCCCAATTTTTAAAAAACAAAACAAAAACTTTCCCCAAAAAAACTTCGTAAAAACTGACAATTTTTATTGACGCAGCTCTGCCTGCTATCAATGATTCAAACGCAAAACAGTTATCTTACGTTCTTTCTGAAGTCGAATTATGTCTGGCAGTTGATGCCTCATCAGTTGGAATCCGAGCTGAGCTACAAAAAAATATTGATGCTCTGTGCAAGCTTATGTCTTATTTATTTTTTTAAAAGTAAGCCGTACAATACTTCTGAATGAGAATGAAATACTGCATTTTCTGCAGTCTTGTATTTCGGATGTTTTCATGAAGGACTTAAAATGTCTCCATTGGCAGATCCATGCGCTTGCTTGATATTTTCCAACCAATTCCGGTAAAATACTCTTCAGGCGAGATTTGGAAATTTGATTCTTTGCTTCTGTTCGTCTCTAACAAAAGATAACGAAAACGAAATTCACAATATGGCGACAAATACGACGTTTACAGGAATGGTTTCTTTTTTTGATTTTTGTATAAGTTAGCTATATATTGCTTTCGAAGAAAAAAAAATAGGTTCACAATTGTACTAATTCATTGATGACCAAAAAATATCCCTAATACTGTAGGGATATTGTCAGAGTCAATATATCAAAATAGTTCAAATACAATTCAGAAATTGTCTATTTCTCTTGTTTCTCTCTCTCTCTCTCTCTCTCTCTCACACACACACACGCTCACGCACACATAGTTTCTGCATTTTGTGACAAAAATGACGAATAATTGGTGCAACCTAAAATGAATGTGTGAGAACAAAACCCCTTACCACAGACCTATCACTTACGCATGGAAATTTTATTCACTATTAGTTTATATTTTTACACGAGTAGAGTGTTCGGCAATGGTCCGGGAGACCGGGGTTCAATCCCAGGTCGAGTTATACCATAGACTAAAAAAATTGGTACTTGATGCCACCTTGCTTAGCACTCAGTATTATAAGGTAAAGATCAAGGGTAAAGCGTAACAATCCAGGGAATGGAGTAGCGCCCTCCGCAACACCTCGGTGTAGTAGCTATTGAAGAGGAGCCTTCGGTCACACTCTACTGAGGTCGCAATCTTTACTTTACTTACTATCTATCTATCTATCTATCTATCTATCTATCTATCAAATCTAGTTGCGCTGATATCACGGAGTTTCCTGACACTCTCTTTCTCTTCTTCTCTGTCTGTCTGTCTCTTGTCATCATTCATCGCTTCTGTTTTTTTTTTTTTACTGCCTCCAGTATCTGCACTGAGCTGTAGTATGTAAGTCTATGCTGGTCGGCCAAAACTGGCGTATTCATGTGCAAAAGTCCATAAGAAAACGTCGCTTACTTCTTCAGCAATGTCCAACATGTCTTGTTCATCTTACTTGAATGGTTTGTGCGTTGGGAGATAGTTGGTCGTACATTTGCTGTTTCATGGGCTGTTACTTCCAGAATTTTTCAAAACAGTACAAATATATATATATATATATATATATATATATATATATATATATATATATATATATATATATATATGTATGTGTGTGCGTGTGTGTGTGTGTGTGTGTGTGTTGATAACCTCGTCTACCCCACAATTTTTCTACTGCTACGAGTTGGGAACCGAATTAGTAATGCCCTTCTCAAGTACATTACTACGAAGTGAAAAGCAAACAGCTTCGTCTATGATTTGAACTCAGTTCACCGAATTCACACTCAACGACGATAACCGTTACCCTTAGTGCGCTTCCAACATGTATTTTTATTGGCATTTTATCTGTATTGGCCTATTCAAATTTCTAAAATCGATGAATCATATTTTTTTACGTATGTATACATCACATGAACTGGCATCATGTCACTTGACAAAAATCATTAACCCTCAAATACGGTTAATAAGCCATTTTACCCCTTACTTGGATCTGATAGTTGTCTGACCCGCGTGAAACTCTAAGTAACGGAATTTGAGAGTACATAATTTAGATATATTTGTTTTAGACATGGTCCGCCACTGTAACATCAAGCAATTTCTTAAATGAACTTTTTCTATTTGCATTTCATCTTCTTTCATTATTCCCCCCCCATATATATATATATATATATATAAACAATTAGTCCTCTGAATTAGTCCTGTGAAGTGTGTTCGAGAGAATATTTAACATATTTCTAGAAGTCACCGTGTTTGAAGAGGTGCGTCTTTCTCTTGATGACATTCGCATGCAATTTTTTTAGTGAACAAAAACGCCATTTTTGCAACGAATTTTTACCGCCAGTAGCACAGCATTTAAACACATCTGGCAAAGAGAACAGAACACCAATTAATCTATTGTAATTGACAGTTCCCTGAATAAACCAGCTGCAACAAAAGACCGGAAAACAAAAGAATGTCAAACAAAGAACGAAGTTAAAAACAGTTAAGGATTAAAAGAAAACGAATATTAGATATAAGGGTAAAAAAAAACCAATGGAAAAAGAATGGTAAAAAAAGGCAGGGAAAAAGTAACAAGACGTAAAAAGCGAGAATACAACTGAAGAAGTAAAGGATGAAAGAAGAAAAGCAAGAAAGTCTGGTCGAAGGTAAATAGAAAGAAATGACTGATCGAAAAAAAAAGGGGGAAAAAAGAATATCTATCAGACAATGTATAGAGCTGTAATAAAAAAAACCTTAGCAGTAAAGTAAAGGATGTTTTAAGAGAATAGTGACAGAAAAAAGTAAAAAAAAAGTCACATGAAAAATGAAGGAAATAAAAAAGTTCTAAAAGATAATTTGAAAGCGATGTACAAATCGAAATCGAAAGCCTGTAAGAAGACAGATGAATCGGGATATGGAGTGAAATAAACTAATGAGAAAAATAAGAAAAAATATCTTCAGGCCATTATGGCGACCGTGTACAAGATAAGTCTGTCCGAACTGATGGATTTTTTGCTATCTTTCAGACTTACTCGTCACATAAGAAACCAGATAGAGCTATGATGGATAGTCTTTTTAACGGCGTATATATTTACTGATTTTATAAACATATAATGGTATATTCATCTATATAATTACAAGCGTAGATAAATACAACTAAATACAGATATATGTATATATATATATATATATATATATATATATATATATATATATATATATATATTTACTTGTGTGGTATAACGGTTACCATTGTACAAATTGCGCTTCGCGAGCAAAGTTCAAGTCCTGGACAAAGTTGTTTGCGTTTCAGTCCACAAAAATATATTCTTCTCTCAGCTTTAAATATATGAGTGAGATCTTATGCCCTTGGTGCAGATATCAGTCAAGAGGAAAAAATCCCTGAAAGAATGTTGGCTTAAAAATTGACTTTGTGTCATATCTAGCTCGTGAAGGAAATGTTGGACACACACACACACACACACACACACACACACACACACACACACACACACACACACACACACACACACTACTGCTGCGAATTGGGAACCGAATTAGTCATGCCCTTCTCAAGTACACATGGACCAATGTATATATATATATATATATATATATATATATATATATATATATATATATATATTTATATTTATATATATATATATGCTTTTTTCTATGATATATATACATATATATTATAGAGAAAGCCATATGATTAATACAGAAAAGTACATTTCAATGTTAATTTATTAAGAATATATTAATTATTCTTGAATATTTCATATTCATTGATAAATTAATAAAAAACTTATTCAACTGATATATAGTGACAAGTCCCTGATGATGTTCCTCAGTTCATTAGGAGTTTCCAATGTTTTTAAACGAGACCCACCACCAGCCCTAGTGACACAGTTGGGGTTGATCCCTTCCCAGTTTGCTTTCAACACCAACCGTTCATGGATTCGGCTATTCAATCCAGAGCCACAATGTGACGTCTTTTTTTCGCAAACTCCATGATTGTTTTTTATCACCTCCTCATGCCTTTATGCAGATCTTGTCAAGATATCCTATAAACCCTCGACTGTCATCTTATACTGATTCATATAAGACCCGCCAATCCGGACTTTATTACTGCTCCACCAGCTCATGGGGTTTGTTGAGTTTCCACTCATGGGTTTCCTATGGACGACACTTCCAGAACACTCCTAATTCCCGCATGATCACTAGATGACAGCAAACGAGAAGTAATATCATGATTGTTGATTTTTCCTTTTTACGTTTTTCAGGTGGTTTTAAGAGCATTTCGATTTAATAAACAGTATAAAAAAGTTCCATTTAAATTCTGTTGTGACAGCTGTCATTTTAACTTGACATTTAAAAAAAAATCAATATTACTGAATATTTGTTTATTGGTCCTAATATCGAATATAGAAGAAAACGTCTTACTTTCGGCATATATGCTTTTTAAGCGAAGAAGGAATACGGAATAAAAGAAAAAAAGAACAAGAACAACAAACAAATATATATATATATATATATATATATATATATATATATATATATATATATATATATATATATATATATATATATATATATAGTTTATTGTAACGTTATTGAATAAGTGATTGTTTCAGAAATGATTGGCAAAAACTCATTTTGTAAATATCTGCTGAACAATATTTTATGACCAGTTACAAAAGTTGAGTTTGATTAACGGCATGTCAACTCATTATGGATTATCTAATGCCAAAATTTGATTCATTTCTAAATGCTTGATTACGAGCATAACTATATTTTCAAAGTCCTATTGCATTTTTTAAAAATGCCCATTTTTTATTTGTTTTATCAGTTATATGATATTAATAATTCCTATTAAATACAAATAATTTGCAAGCCACTATATGGTTTTAAGTAACTACACCTAATAATCCTTCATAAAAAATTATGGCTTTAAGTAACAATTAATACAAATAATTAGCACACATCAATATGTTATTAAGTATTCCTATCTATTAAGAATGATTTTAAGCAGATATACATTATCTATAGATGGGACCTTAACAGTTATTATAACTCTGGTTCAGATTTAAAGTGTACTCCACAATTCACCGAGCTCCAGAACTGGAGACTATGTGTAGTTTAATCTCATACTGAGGAGACCCTTTTCGGTTAGGATCTTACCCCTCTGCAAAGGATGCAGACAGCATATTCTAAGTCTCACCGACACGGCTGATTATAGTTCAGATTGACTACGATCAAATCAAAATATTGTGTGAGAAAGAAATCAGCGTTGTACAACATACTCAGAATATGTGATCTGAAAATCTTTTGATTAAGCTTGATTATGTTAGTCACTTTCATGTGTAGCTTCCATAGAATTTAAAGAAAAATTTATACTATGCCTTATTTTCATTTGTGATTAGCTATGTACATGTAACAAAAATATTGCAGCTTTTAAAAAAAATTGTTGCAAGCAATGAAAAGTGTTTACTTTACAACAATATAGAAAGCAAGAAAATGTGGACAAGAAACATTAACCATCACTAACTATACCAAAGACCGGGGGTGTTTCGTGGTGTAATGGTTAAAGCAATGGACTGCAGAATCGTAGTAAGGGAGCTCGAACTTCAATCGCGCTATTACATTCACTTTCAGACAAATACTCTTGGGAAAAGTATGAGCCCTCTATTTCCACCCCCAACTATGGGTTAAATTGTACCACTACTGTTCTTCTCGAAAGATTGCTTTAGCATTAAATAACCTTCAAAGGTTGATATGCCAGTAAACAAACAAACAAAAAAAAAAGTAACCTATACCAAAGACTGATGTTCAACTAAGGAAGACAGTAATAAGATATTATGCATATATGGAATCCTTCCCGAAGAATTTAGAAACTGATTCAAAGTACCGTTTCAATTTTGAAAAACTAAAGTATTTGAAATTGATTATCAAGGAAAGACAATGTTTTAGCAAGATGGCTTTAGAGTACGTTTTTCAAAAACAAAACAAAAAATTTTGAGTTATTTCATGCCAAATCCTGTTAAATCTTTTCGAGTATTGATATTTAGCAATATGAATACTATTCATAAAGTGTTTTATCAAATGCGAGCAATTTTCGCATTCAGCATGGTTTCAAATAGTTAATTATAATAATTTTATATTATTAATACTATTAGTAGTATTAAAATGAAATGCAAAATTATTACTATTTATACTATTATTATCAAATAGTTAATAATAATGATTTTTGATATTATTCATCAAGTATTCCTATCTAATATGAACAATTTGTACACTTCAGTATGATTTCAAATAGTTAATAGTAATAATAATAATAATAATAATAATAATAATAATAATAATGGTTGAGCAGGTTCATTTGATCCATTGGTTGGACTCTTACAGGTAGTGCCATTTCGGGTCAGCATGGAACTGACATTAATGGCAGTGAAGGAGCACAATATATCCACCAAACTCCAGGATTAGAGCCTTACCATCAGATGCAGTCTTGTGCCATAAAAAAATCACATTTTTCATAAACTTTCTAATGTCACATTTAGAAAAAAAAAGGATAAGATCTTATGAAAACGTGTGTATAGAAATTCTTAATTTGCTTCGGACAGTGAAAAGGGCTAAAACCTATTAAAAGGCAATAACGGAGAAAACAAAAACATTTCTCTATTTCAAGATTGTTTCTTATTCGGTTTAATTGTGCAACTGCTATTACTTAATTGTGTGAGATATTTTGGAACATATTCCTACAATTTAAACAATGTTTGTTTTGTAATAAGTTTTTTTTAAAAATAATGAACGTCGATATGTTCACAATGAAAGAAGAAAAGAAAAAACTGACAATTGTTTTATAGATATCATTATCTATTCATTATTCATTATCTATTCTTTTATTATTCATGACTCGCTCCCTTGCAAATAAATGAATTAATGAAAGAATAAACAAGTAAGAATAATTTAATAAGTTCGCATTTAATATTCAACGTATTTACATTTTTTATGAATAAACCTCGAAAATCTTATTAAAATTGAATAAATTCCTGTATTTCGGAAGATTTTTATGATTATTATTCTTTAAATATCACGCCATTGTTATGTTTAAAATTAAACAGCCAAAATAATTTTTAACAAAGCGTTATTCAGTTAATACTTTTAATCTATCTATCTATCTATCTATCTATCTATCTATCTATCTATCTATCTCCGTTACTTCCATTCCATTGAAGCTGGCTATACGCATCTATTTTATGGCTTTATAGCTTCCTCTTTCTTTCTTTTTTTCTGAAGGGCTCACTATTCATCTGAAGATGATGATAAGTCTTAACATTTGAATACAAGCGTTCATGTCTTCTTATTATTTTTCACACCAGTTTTAAATGGTGATCGTTTACTGGAGTCTTAGTGACAGCAAGTCTCCAGGAGTGTTCTTAATATTCTAGCCGATCTTACAATGCTGTCGTCTGGATGGTCCCGATTCTTCCTCTGATATCCAGTTCTTCCTGTCAACTTCCCAAGACTTAGGGGACCGTTCTAAGTGCACCAGCTACGATTGGTATCACCGTCACCCTCATACTCCACAATCTTTTTAGTTTTCTAGCAAGGTTCAAGTATTTGTTAATCTTTTCGCTTTCTGTTCTTTTCAATCAGTGGTCCGCCGAAATAGCAAAATCCATTCGACAAAAAATTCATTTTTGTTAATTAGCACTGGTTCTGGTCTTCTGGTCAAGATTTGGTGAAACGTTTATATCTCTAAAATTCCAGAGAATTTTATGTGTCTCATTTTAAAAAAAGATTTGGTTTATTTCTTGAGGTTTCCCTTTCTTAACCATGTCTTGGTCTTCCCGGCTGTTTTGATCCGGTCGGCTGGGGCTGTAGAATACACCGACTGCACCTCTGCAGAGGGGTGAGACCCCCCCCCCATCAACAAGTGTCCTGCATATGACACTAAACAATCTGAAGGTTGAGGCTACAGTAGTGCTGGAGCTTTGGGGAATGTGTAGTACCCAGTTCAATTTAACATGTGTACAGTTTCAATATCAAAAACAGTTCTATTTCAGGCAATTCAGCTTTACATAAGTATGCAATTTAGTTCTATTGACCAATAGATAGGAACTTATCAGGTTCTATCACTCTGCACCAGAGTGGACCTAGGAGCGATGGCAATGAAGGGGTACTACACATTACCCAAAGCTCCAGTATTACTGGAACCTCACCAATAGATTGTTTAGTGTCATATCCAGAACACTCGTTGGGGGAGTCTAACCCTTCGGCAGAGATGCAGTTGGTGCATTCTACACCCCCAGGCGATTAGGCAAATGGTTGGTTGATTGGTTGGTAGTGTTTTATGGCATATAAACTCTTGTAGTTCATTTAAAGCCAAATCATGTTAATACATGTGTGTTAAATATATATGATGTGTAAACGAATAGTGTGTATATAACATTTTAAAACAAGCCAAAGCTCATTTGTTTGCGCAAAGTTAAATGGTTTCAAGTCTAAAAGATGATTGCATATTTTTATTTGACTCCTAGATGGAACCATAACAAGTATTACCATTATGAGTCAGAGTGGATCTGGGAGTAATGGTAATGAAGGGGTACTGAATATTTGCCAAAGCTCCAGAAATAGAACCTCACCATCAGATAGAGCTTAGTATCAAACCTAGGACACTTGTTCTTTTTTTTCCCACAGATGGGGCCATAACAGGCACTACCACTTCGAGTCAGAGCGGACGTGGGAGTAATGGAAATGAAGAGATACTCCTCATTTGCAAAATCTCCTGAAATAGGACCTCACCATTAGATTTTCTTAGTGTCGAACCCAGGCCTCTACTTCTTTTTACTCATAGATATGACCATATCAGGTTCCACTATTCTGTGTCAGAATGGACCTGGGAGTAATGGTAACAAAGGAGTACTCTATATTCCCAAAAGCTCCAGGACTAGAGTCTTACCATCAGTTGTAGTTCAGTGTTATACCCAGGATTCTAGTTCTATTTTACTCATAGAAGAGACCATAAGAGTGGACCTGAGAGTAATGGTAACGAAGGGGTACTCCATATTCTCAAAAGCTCCTAGACTAGAGCCTCACCATCAGATGTAGTTCATTGTTATAACCAGGATGCTAGTTCTATTTGACTCATAGATGAGACCATAAGAGTGGACCTGGGAGTAATAGCAATGAAGATGTACTCTACATTTTCTAAATCTCCAGAACAAGAGTCTCAACATAAAATGTTTTGAGCAGTATTGGAGCCTTAACCCACTGCAAAGATGCAGTCGGTGTATTTTACAGCCTCCCTCCAGTCCGACTGAGCTTTTTATTCATGGTTATGAACAGAACATTAATGGATTACAAAACAATAAACAATACATAAAGGTTTATACTTGCACAGATCTGAACATCTCAGAATAAGATATCACTTCAAGTAATCAGTGCGCATAACGCCTTCGTCAACAGCCTAATCTCGACAGAGGAGTAAGATCCTTGGCAAACGAGTGTCCTGGATATGACACTAAACCATCTCATGCTGAACCTCCAGTTCTTGAACTTTGGCAAATCTAGAGCACGCCTTCATTGTCATTACTTCCAACAAACTACTCACTAAAAAATCATGAATAAAGAGGATTTGGTCATAATGGTTGATATGCCATGAAACACACTAACCAGCCTTCGTTAATGTTTTAAGTTTATGTAAGCCTTTGTTGCCAGCACCAGTTAACTTCAAAAACGATTGGCGTACGAATCCATTGAAACGTTTCACTTCAAGAAGTCTCTACTACGACGAAAGGACACATTTTCCTTTGAACATGATGACCTTTCTTAACGTTCAAATAGATCTTTTATCACTGTGTTCGTTGGATCATTTGAAATGTTGCAGTCTAATATAAGACCATTCGTTAAGAAGCAATAATCTAAATAGTTGATCTACCAAGCATCTTTTTATGTTTAATACTTGTTATATATGAGTACAAATTTATTTTATTTCGTGAATATTTTATCTAAATTGTGTTTTTCTTCTTTTTCAGGTACGTGTCCAATTTCTATCGTCATTGTTATCGGTAAGATTTGATCTTCGTTCCTTCACCTAATTACCACCCCCAAAACCCAAACCTCAAACAATATATGTATATTCATATATATATATATATATATATATATATATATATATATATATATATATATATATAAACTTCTAGAAGACATTTAAAATAGTTTGTATATTTAAGGTATTCAAAAATATATAAAAATTATTAATTGAATTTTACTGGGTGTCTTGATAATTTTTTCTAATCGAACACATGGTACCAAAAAAACAATAGCAAAAAAGGAAAAAAAAGACTAAGACAAAAATGTCACAAAATAAAAATCAATCAGAAAACAAATGTTTTAAGTAATTGATAATACATGCATCTAAATCTATGAAAGTGGAAACGAACATACTCACTTATTACATTATATAAGTAGATGCAAACTCATCTGAAAATGTGGTCCCTAAAAACACAGAATCGCAAATGAATTTGATCTTTTTTATTTTATAGTTGAAATATTATGATATTGCTTTGCTTTATTATGCACAGAGCAATATATTTTACTGATATATATATATATATATATATATATATATATATATGCTCAAATATACCAACACACACATACACACACACATATATATATATAATAAATACATACACTATACCGTCTGTAACACTTTTCAAATGCATAAGCAAAAAGGAAAAAAAGGAAAAAAAAAAAAAACCAGAAAGAAGGTGAAAAAGAGCAATCAATGTAAAAACTTAATCTTGGGGTCAAATCGAATCGATGATTCTCATTGGATAAAACATCCTGATAATCTATTCAAATAGTATTAATAAGAAATGAAGACTTTGATCAATCATGATTGGACAAAATTCCAGCAGAGAATTGCCTAAAAACTTCCATTCGTCAATGTACACTTGTTCTTGAATTCTTGCTGCCATGTAGGAATTTAACTGGACGTCCAGTTGGAAATTGATCGCTTTTGGCTAGGTCCCTAGGAGAAAAAGAATGATGTTTCGAAGACGTAAAACTTTTGATGACCCTAGGAAATATATCACTGACGAGGTTTTCCAGCATGCTGAAAACAAAAATGTTCACTGTTCAACTATAATGTAGGTACAATATACATATGCACACACACACACACACACACACACACACACACACACACACACACACACACACACACACACACACACACACACACACACACACTACATATATATATATATATATATATATATATGTGTGTGTGTGTCTGTGTGTGTCAATTTCAGTGTATGCACGAAATATATGTATGAGTGTGCATACAATATACATAATATATATATGTATAATGCATATACGTTCAATATATAAAAAATGCATACACTTATTGGACATGTATATATATATATATATATATATATGTAAACAGGTTTGATTGAATGCCACGGATTGCTTCTTTTTTAGAATCTTTTAGTGAAGACACTCAAAGTCTTTTCACTAGTCTTCTTACTTCTGGGTCAAGTTGCTAAAGAAAGAATCCGATATTAGCCCAAGTACTTTCCACTATTTCACTGCTCATCTTCGGGGTCCGAGTTAGATCGTTTGTTGGAGTGAATTTTATGTATTGTCGAAGTGGCTTTTTCTAACTTACTCCCTAGAGCTTATGACATATCCTCCGCCAAGATAATATTTTACAAAGAATTAAAGAACGTAAAACAAGCCTTTGTCAATAATAACTTCCTGAATAAAATAATCGATCTACAAATAAAACCCCCACAAAAATAGCAGAACAATAACAATGACAAAACTAATAGAATAAACTTATACTACAGAATCAAATGCATGAAATCTATAAAGTAGAAGAGCAAGTAATAACCAACATTATATACAGACGCATTAAACCCACCGAACATCAAAAACAAATAAAACTCATTATCTATTACACCATATTTAAAACATCCAACCTCGTCGTTAAGAATAACAGAAACATCTCCAAAATCCCCCTAACTCAAACTAATGTAGTATATAAATTTACATGTCCATTTCCAGAATACTTCTCGGAAAATAAGATAACCCCAAATACCTATATTGGCCATACAACAACCACGCTCTCTCGTCGCCTTACCTAACACCTTTCCGACAAAAGTGCCATAAAAGAGCAGATAATAACAAAACATAACAAAGAAACTGACAAACTCAAATCCCCAGACATAAGAAAAATCCTAATTAACAATACAAAAATCATATTTAAAAATAACAATAAAAACCGTTTACAAATCCTTGAAGCAATGACTGTAAAAATAATTAAAAAAGAACTACTAAGAATAAAATAGCATAAACATAAATATAGATATATTAAACGGATTCAATTACTAACACCCCATGCTAACAGAATAAACCAACCCTATCTATAATTTATTTAAAAAAAAGCCGCTCCGTCTGTATCAAAAACTCACAGCAACAAATGATCTAACATGACCCCCGAAGATGATCAGTTAAAAGTGCTTGGGCCAATATAGGGTTCTTTCTTTATTAACTTGACCCAGAAGTAAGAAGACGAGTGAGAAGACTTGAACGTTTTCATTGAAGATTTAAAAAAAGAAACAATCTGCGGTATTCAACCAAACCTGTTTAGATAATGATTTTATGCCTAAGTATACAATACACACACACACACACACACACACACATATATATATATATATATATATATATATATAGTGTGTGTGTGTCTGTGTGTGTATTTGTAAGTGTGTACGTGTGTGCATCTGTGTCTGTGTTTGTGGGTGTGCATATGTATACGGGAAAAATAGAGGGAAAGAAAGACAGAGACAACGTGTAAGAACAGATAGATAGATAGATAGAGAGAGAGAGAGAGAGAGAGAGAGAGAGAGAGAGAGAGAGAGAGAAGCAGAGCAGGATAACTATTATCTTCTGGAAAAATGAAATTAACATACCGATTTCGAATTTCTGCCGCTTTAATTGACTTCACAGTTGTACTTTAATGAGGCATCAGACTTCTTCACTGCCCGATATCTCTATTAACTCTCAAATAACTAGCATGTTGTCGCTGAAGAATATCTTTGTAAGAGCATTTAGACAAATCACACTCACAGACAATGTCAGAATGGTGTCCAGCAGATTCGGCATTTTATTACTCGAAGACATTGAAACGAACTAATAAATAGAAACACAGATTTAATTGGGGAACCAATGATTGAATTTTTACTTTAGAAAATGAAATTAAAAATATGGCAGTAATTTTTATACTTGGAAAGTGGTAGTTACCCCACTAATCCTGCCCAGCATTCTCGACTGGAGTGACATCGATTCTAATTGAATACACATTTCATGTGTCGGATTAAGTTTACTGAATATCAATAATAAATTTTCAAACGATTTTTTTAGATTATTAACAGGGCCATCAGCTCTCTTGTGTATCCTTTGAGCTAAACTCACAAGTAGTTTGAGATGTTTGTGAGAAGAAGAACGAAAGCAATCCCCTACAGAGAATCGTAATGATATTATCGTCTCTCAGATTTAAGCAAGCTTCTAATTTTCAACATCAATCATTGTAGAGAGTAGAACATATGTTAAATACAGTACTGACTGATAGACAGGGAAATGTATTGATATGGAAGGAAATCTCGATTTACAGAAGTTATTTCGAGGCAACATATTAAGAATCATCCCGCCTTAATTGATACTTTATTCATATCCATTTCCCCTCTATCTCTCACTCAGTACATACATACATACATTTGTATATCAAAGTTGGAATAAAGAAAGTAAACTATTATTATTATTATTATTATTATTCCTTGCAACCTTTTCACACAAACGTTTGTTGATGGTGTTTTACTGGAGTGTGAGCCATAGAAAGTCTTGTCAAGTCTCCAGGACTCTTCTCAGTATTCTAGTCGATCTTTGTAAAGCTGTAGTTTGGATGGTCTTGGCTCGTCCTCTGATATTCAATTCTTTCTGTCCTCTTACTAAGCCTTTCAGGATCGTTCCGAGCGCACCAGTTATAATTGATATCACCGTCAATTTCATATTCCATAACTTTATTAGTTCATTGGAAAAGTCCATGTACTTGTCTCTCTGTTCATTCCGAGCGCACCAATAATTATTGGTATCACGATCACTTTCAAGTACTATGACTTTTTTTATTCTCTGGCAAGGTCCAATTATTTGTCTCTCTTTTAATTTTCGTTGATTTTCACTTTGTGGTTTGCCGGGACGGCCAAGTCCACAATTTGACAGGTTCTCTTTTTTCTGTTAATCTTAATTAGGGCTGGTGTTCTGGACAGGTGTTGGTGATATATTTGCATCTCAAAATCTCAGAGAAGTTTGTGTTTCTCATTTTTTAGGACAGATTCTGGTTTGTTCATATGCCGTTTGGTAATATGGTCAAATTTCAATTTCTTGAACAATTCCCAGTGAATCACCTCCCCACTCAGTTCTGTCTAGTCTTGTACTCTTTTTGCGCTATTATTATTATTATTATTATTATTATTATTATTATTATTATTATTATTATACCTTGCGAGTTTTTCCCACCAGCGTTAGCTGATAGTCTTTCACCTGAGTCTGAGTGACAGTGAAATTCCTTACGTGTTTCAACAATGCTGTAGTTTGGATAGTCTTGGTTCTTCCTCCGATTTCCAACTCTTCCAGCCCCCTTACCAAGCCTTTAGGGACAATTCTAAAAACACAAATTACAATTAGTATCACCGTTACTCTCATGTTCCGCAGCTTTATTTAGTTTAGGAGTTTGTGTGTGTAATTCTCCAGGACAGCTGCTGGGTTGTGCATAAACCATTTGTTCGTATGGTCAAATTTAAAGTTCCTGCATAATTCCCTGTGGATCACTTTCCCCACCCAGTCATGTCTAGTCTTACTAGTTTGCTAAATTTGCTTATTTTGTGATCAATCATTTCGTTTCTATCACCACCTAAGCTACACTTGCTAATCTGTTGCGTCATATTTATTTTCGTTTTACATAATTGGTCTTTTTTGGCGTTGTTTTGTTCAGCTATTAGAAGAGATTCAGTTTATCTCTAAAGGTTTCCCTTCCGTAGCCATATCTAGGTCTTGTGCGAGATCTCGCCAGTTTGCCGCTTGAAATACTCATAGTTGTTTTATTTTTCCGTTTTGGTTTCCTAGTTTGTGTTGTTCTGTTTGTTCTTATGTTGTTGCTGTTGTTACAGGCCACTGTAATTGGTCTTTTTGTGCTCTTTTTAATGTAGCCTTTGAGTCATCGTATGGATGCATCCATGCTACCTTCAATCCTGGCGAATCCTCTTCTTCTTTCTTTTTTGTCAGATATAATCTGTCTCTGTAATTTTTCGGATGTAAAACCTTGTGCATCGTAATCATCTTTCTTGTCTTTTGGTCCACTTCTCGGAGATCTTCTCGAGTGCATTTTATTATTATTATTTACTCATTAGAGTTTTTCATATCACATTAGCTGAAGGTCTTTCACTGGAATTTGAGTGAGAGCAAGTCTCCTCAAGTCTCCAGGACTATTTTCAGTATTCTGGCCGTTCTAAAAAATGCTGTAGTTTGGATAGTCTCCACTCGTCCGCCAACTTCTAAGTCTTCTAGTCCCTTTAGTAATCCTTTTGTTACTGTACCAAAAGCACCAACTACAATTGGTATAATGGTCACCTTCATGTTCCATAGTTTTTTCAATTCTCTAGCAAGGTCGAGGTACTTATCCTTCTTTTCGCATTCTTTCAGTTTTATTCTGTGGTCAGCCAGGACAGCAAAGTAAACAATTTTGCAAATTCTCTTTTTTTTTTGGTGATTATCAGTAGGTCTGGTCTTCTGGCCGCGATTAGGTGATATGTCTGTATTTCAAAGTCCCAAAGGAGTTTATGTGTGTCATTTTCGAGATTATTATTATTATTATTATCATTATTATTATTATTATTTACTCCTTGCGAGTTTTTCTCATCAGCGTTTTCACAGGCGTCTGAGTGACAGCAAGTCTCTTCAATTTTCAGGACTCTTCTCAGTATTCTAGCCTATCACAAGAGTGCTGTAGTTTAGATGTTCTCCACTCGTCCTATTATTATTATTATTATTATTATTATTATTATTGCAAGTTTTTCACACCGGCTTTTGTTGGTGATCTGAGTGACAGCAAGTCTCAGTATTTAGGCTAATTTCAACAATACTGTTGTCTAGATGGTTTCGATTCTCCTACTGATTCCTTGTTCCTCCAGTCCCTTCTCCAGGGTCCTAGAGACCGTTCTGAGGACACCAACTACAACTGTTATAATCTTAAACTTAATACTTTCAGTTCTCCGGTAAGATCGAAGTATTTGTCTATGATTTTGCTTTTTTTAATTTTCTTGCTTAGTCGGTTGGGGCTGTAGAATACACCAACGGCGCCCCTGAAGCGGGATAACCACCCACTAACGAGTGTTCTGGATATAATACTAAACTATCTGATGGTGAGGTTCAAGTAATGCTGGAGCGTAGAGGAATGCGGAGCACACCACCATTGCTATCGCTTCCAGGTCCAATCTGGCCCGGAGTGGTAGCACCTGATAAGGCCCTATCTATGGGCCACATAGAACTAAACTGCGTACTTATGCTAAATTGAATTACTTGAAATGGAATTGTTTTGACATTTAACTGCTTACTTATGATAAACTAAATTGTTTGAAATAGAACTGTTTTTGATATTGAAACTATACACTTATGTTAAACTAAAGTGAAATAGAACTGTTTTGACATTTAACTGTGTGTAGGCAAAATTATACTCATGCAAAACTGAATTGTTTGAATTAGAACTGTTTGACTAAATTGAAGAGATTTAAATTGAAATGTTTTTGACAATTAAACTGTGCATTCATGCTAAATTGAATTGTTTGAAATTAAACTAATTATTTCTATAAAAATGGATTTGGCATTTAATAACCTACAAAGGTTGATATGCCATAAAACCCAAACTCCCAACTCACCAATCTTTTATTTTCATTGTATTATTATTATTATTATTATTATTATTATTATTATTATTATTTACTCCTCTAGGGTTTTTCACATCAGCGCCAGCTGATGGTCTTCCACTGGAGTTTGAGGGACAGCAAGTCTCCTCAAGTCTCCAGGACTCTTCTCAGTATTCTGTCCGTTCTCAATAATGCTGTAGTTTGGATAGTCTCCACTCGTTCGCCAACTTCCAAGTCCTCCAGTCCCTTTAGTAATCCTTTAGTTACTGTACCAAAAGCACCAATTACAATCGGTATAATTGTCACCTGCATGTTCTACAGTTTTTTCAATTCTCTAGCCAGGTCGATGTACTTATCCTTCTTTTAACATTCTTTCAGTTTTATTCTTAGGTCAGCCGGGACAGCAAAGTCGAAAATTTTGCTATTTCTCTTTTTTGTTGATTATTATTAGGTCTGGTCTTCTGGCCGAGATTTGGTGATTCGTCTGTATGTCAAAGTCCTATTGAAGTTTATGTGTGTTATTATCTAGGACAGGTGCTGGGCTGTGCATATACCATTTATTATTGTTATTATTATTATTATTATTCGTCATTTTTTTTTTATCCAGTGAATGTAAATATTGTTGAAATGTTAAGATTCTTGAAATGTTCGACTATATTGGACTAAATTCCTGTTCACTTTATAATTAGTTGCAATATCCACCAAGTCGGCAAGGTGTATTTTATACTGTCTCTATTCCCTGCAGAAAGTTAAAACGTCTACAAAAAAGAAAAAAAAAACCGGGTGTCCTGAATGTGACTTTAAACTGCTCCAGTTCTGGAGATCAGAGGAGTGATGAATTCTCCTTCAATATCATTACTCCCAGGTTCACTCAAGCTTGAAGTGATGGTACCTGTTATGCTCCCATCTATGGATCAAATTGTTTGTATTATATAGGACAATGTACAAAAAGCTTTTCATTTTTGTGTTGTTAAACAACAACACAAAAATGAAAATATGAGCGTACAATGAACGTAAATTTCTAACCTCTAGGCATAAAATAATCCTTGATGAGTTGACATGCTGTTAAATCAATCAATCAAATAGCTGTAATATCAATTTTTGAAAGAGCAAAAGTTGTTAAAATATAATTTCAAACATTATTTTAAACATATCTGTTTTACCTCTATATAAACCCCTAAGAGGTATTCGTACTCTTCAAAAAATCTTGGAAAACTCATCATTGAGATTTAAAATGCAATACGTTATAGCCATGGGTGTAGTGGGGAAATGTGATCATTATGGTACCCAGTTTCCGATTTGGGGCATTTTGTTTGCTCTAATTCTCTTCTGCAGTTGTTTTTTGATGATCCTATATTCATCATATTACATCAGTCTTCTATTTACCAACTTTTATTTGTAATTGTTAGAACCTATATTGAGAGTATATTATTACTTTTACGAAGTTATTGTTTTTCGATCATACCTGCAATTCCCCTCCGTGTACAAGACAATATCGGGATAATTTCTGTGCTATTGCATTATTCAACTGCTAAACCCGTGATATTTATAATCAACGACATCAAGATAATATATTGCCGGTGGATCGTTCCCATTAAAATACAGAAATGATAATTGACACTGTTTCATGTAGTCTGTGTTGTTATGGTCGGATTTTTATATGTATTCTATCATAAAAGAATAAAATGACACTTCATAGCGACATGTTACTTAATGACCGCTGAAGTCGATCTTCAACTAAATGTTAATAATTTTCTGTATAACGCCTTTTTGCACTTTCTAGGACAATCTAAGAGGTGTCCCTTGAGCCAGATTAGTCACGATTTTGAACTCCTAATTCAACGGAAGGGACAGAGACCATTGTATCTGGATTGTATAAGGACCACATTTCAACACTACATCCATTGCTGCAAGATATCATATATAAAAAGCCCTGCCGTGAAAATCTTCATAATATATTATTAGGGTGATAGAACTATTTCGGTAAATGTAGTTAAAATATCTTAATGTACACTCCATATCCAGAATGCAGAAAGAAAGGCTTCTCACACAGAATCAGTTTTCCCTCATTGCATTAAGATGTGCTTACCTGGATGGATCAGACAAAAGTATGTTAAAAATATACAGAAAAGGGTGAGACCATTATGATGTTTTCTGTCTGTCTGTTACAGTAGTTTCCACGAGAGTACTGCGTGCATATCGGACTTCAATACGCTTCAAGGGGCAGCCAATGATTGCATGACTGACCAGCGGTGTTCAGCGAGTGTATTTCAGGAGTTGGGTGGGGGTTAGTGGGGCTTCTTTGTGATATATATGGATTTGGAATCTCGTGAATTCTCGAATGATTCACTGTTCATTTTGCAGAAAGAATCGGCTCACCTTGCTCGCACTGACAACATTTTCCATATCACTTGATGGGTGATGCAAGAAGAGTAAGAAGAAACTACACAAAGAAAAAGCGGAAGAGATTCACTGACAAAATAAAACAAGAGACTAAAAATACAATTCTATGTGAGCCAGTATCGACAGAGATGATTTATGTGATAAAAACGTTAAAAAATAAATTCATATTTCTCATCATATTCAGAAACCTGTAATCTAAATATCTACGAAGCTTAGCTAAGTATGGCTCAAGGAAAAATTGGGAATTTTAACGTTAGAAGTACTGCCAAGCGCTAATCGTCCAAGTAAGATCTACCTTTAAAATCAGCCTTTGGAATTAGCTTTTACGTCGACTCGAACATAACTGGACGACACCAGTGGGAAAGACACAAACGAGGCTACTGAACTGTCGCTTATTTGGTAACAGTAACTTTTCGGTAAACTGTATTTTAAATTATCGTAATTATTTGTGCATACGACGAACCTTTTTTTTCTCAGATTTTCAGCTTAAAGTTAGAGGATTGTATTATACTCGAGAACTATATAAACTTTTTTCTGGCTCTGTGTCTCACCATATTTGGGACGGGATAACCGAAAGTAAGTTACATGTCTAATCGAAACTAATGTGTTTTATGCAGTTACAAAGAAATATCCACTTATCTATTATTCTTTTTCTCCTCACGTGAACTTTTTTTTAGCTGTAAGCAAATTATAAGTGTTAGATAGAAATACTTGAAACCATATATCTTTGTGCCAAAAAAAAAAATTAAATAGAATAAGTTATTTGAAGGTGTATAATCGTGTATAGATTATTAGTATTAAGAATACTGACTTGAAGTTATAATTGTTTACAAATGAGTATTGCCATTAGATACTTTATATAACAGCTTAAAAAAAAGACTAAATTTAGCATTAGATAACGGGTTTTCACATGCCATTGAAACCAACCAACCCCCGTTTAAAAATTCAGTGCTCAATGGAAAAGTTTTCCAAACTGCTTATGTAATATAATTAGGGACGCCCAAGTTTAAAATAGAAACGAATCAGCAGCGAATAGACAAGTTCTGATTGGCTGAAGGAGATTCAACTAGGAAACCCGTAAGGAAGCATTCGTAAGAACTATAATCAAAACGTGAAAGAAAATTCAACGTCTGTGTCTGATCTCTTTCTCCGCACGAACCTTTGTTCCTCTTCGTCTAGCTAACGCCTTCAACTCAGTTTGTATACACTGTTTCTCTCTTCTCGGGGACTATTAAAATGTGTAGTAGCGAATACATTTTTGTATTAGCGAACGAAAACGAGGTTTTTGTTTGTTCGTCACTTTTTTTAACGTAGAGGTTATAACGAAGTCTGACACTTAAGACGTTGCGCCACATGCATAGACCTGTTGACATGGTTGTACAAATGTCTATGCGTAGTGGTAGTAGAAGTAATACAAATGTCCATTGAGACCTTACCAGCACGAACTTCTATTTAAACACCGTAGCGTTGCAAACTTCTATTTGTGCCGTGTAATGTTACAACGGTACGTTTGGTGTGTAATGGTACACAGAATTGTGGCATGTTCTTTTCACTCTAACGAGTTTTCTAATTTTTTTTTTTTTTTGGTCATGGAATTTCTTACCCGAAAATGACATCTTTTTGCAAAATGCATTTGTGTAGATTAGACTCCAATAAGCGGCAATGTTTGTTTTTTTATCAATCTTTCTGTTATTTCTTATATTTCATGGGGGAAATTTATCTAATTCTCATAGTGCTGATAGGGTAATTTCTACAATGGCAGATAACGAGCTACAAGTGTATGTAAACCGTGCATACTTGTGTATAGGTCGAGTTTTGAAATCTAGGTTTTTCAGAAAACTTGGCACGTCTTATATAAGACCTATATATGAGTAATAATTCTACTAGTTTGGAATTTAATCATAATATATTTTTAACATTAAAACACAGCCACGTGACGGCCGACACCTTAGTATTATTTAGAATGAATCCATTGATCTTTCTTTAATAAAGACAGCTCAATATGAAAGAGCAATGTTGAACTAAATATGAAGGAAAAGAAGAAAGATCTTTTTGAGACGTAAAGAACCGGAACCCTCTAAAAATAAAAATAAATTAAATAAAACTATTCTGACTTTGAAGTAGCCGCGACGAAGAAAGTGAGGAAAAAATGACCCAACATCAGACCCGATTCAATCCTGACAAGAAGGCAAATAAACAACGGGTATTTGTCTTCATTTTTTCTCCCTAGCGTATATCACAATTCATTTCATGCTTCACTGGTCGTTTGTAGCTTGGCTTCAGGTTTTCTTTTACCAAAACTCGTTGTTTTCTTTTACTTTCCCTTTTCTTTCTTCCTATTTTTATTTCTTTGAGAGAAAACAAAGATGTTTATTCTAGAAGTAATCGGCAAAGCTTGGGGAAAAGTCTAGCAAGGCATAAAGAACAAATAAAAAGAAAAAAAAAGAACAATATTTCTTTGTAAAAAGAAACTTTTTGAAGGAAGAAATAGTCGGGGCAATACTTTCAGGCGTTTCTTTTTCCTAGAAAAAAAAAAAAAGAAAGAAAGAAAAAGATGAAAAAAAGAAAAATAACTACAAACTATTTATGACGAAAGATAAAACATTATTATGTAGTTATTTTCATAAGAAATTCCGCTAAAAAGTGTGATAGATGTTGATATGGATAACATCAAAGAATGGTTTGTTATTCATTTTATTGTGATTATTATTGTTTGTTGTTACTATTATCATTAGTATATTGTTTTACTTTCTAGTTATGCTGTATTCTTGTTACTGTTATTTCTAATGTGTTATTAATTCGATGTTTTTTTCTTCTTGTGTCGTTTCGTTCACGTCATAACAGTGTGGCTGTTTCGCAACCAATATGCCCTCAAGCAAACTTCTTTATATTTTTCTCCATTAGAAGAATATTTTAATTTATAATTACAAGAATAATACTTCGAGTTTCTATGATTATTGATTAAAGCCAGACCTACAAAGCTTTGTTAGCTCACCATAGAGAAACAGATTCAGGCGATCACATTCAACACAAGAACACATAATAGTGTTTGTGTGTGTGTGTGTGTGTGTGTGTGTGTGTGTGTGTGAGCATTTGAGTGTATCTTAAGCAATGGACCGAGATATGACACTTTGATCATAGGCAGAGCACACCGATACTTTAATGCGAGATAAAATCTGATCCATATAAAAAGGTCGTTTTTACAGGAATTATCCTATACATATAGTAATCACCACTTTCAATTTCGAGTAACTATTATTTTGAGGCTGTAGTAATAACAGAAACAACCACATCGATTACCTGATTCCAATGATAGTATCCATTGACTTGAAGCAACTGCAGAAGGGATACTTTTCCTACCAAAAATATAATAAAAAAACAACCATATTTACCAACCCCTCCGTTCGGGCAGGATATGACACAGGGTCATTTTTTAAGCGGAGTTTAACAGGATTTGAATTTAGAGTTTTCCTTCTCCTGGACTAGTTGCCTCACCAAGGCTGAAGAAGCCAGTTTGCCCTACTATTTACCCATAGCTGGAGGGGAAATAATTAGATTCATACCTTTCCCAAGGGTATTAGTGCTAATAATAGAAAAAAAACCCAGCTTTTTAACAATGCTCATAACTGAATATCTTATCATTAAGTAAGTGATTTTTTTCTCTATGTTAGATATTCTGTTGGCTGGTTGGACAGTTGGTAAGTTGGTATTCATATCATGTCAGCCCTTGTTGGGTTATTTAATGCTGAAATGATTTGATTTCAAGTAAATAAAGATAATAATCATTTGTAAACAATTAAATCTTAAAGTAATTTTCTTGATAAAATAATTTTCACGTACTTATGTAGTTGCACGTTTTTCAATCTTAAACGGATTTAGTTTGGTTTCTTTGTATCAATAATCGTTGGTTATTTAATGCCAAAGCCATCCTTGCAGAAGAACATTAAAGATATAAAGCTGGTGGTTTAATACCTTTTCCAAAACCTTTTGTCTGAAAGCGAACCTAATTGCGCGAATAGGGTTCGAACTCGCTTTCTACGAGGGTTGTATACCAGCAAAGAAAGACAACAACGCTGAAGAACAAAAATATAATCTGCTTCTTTTTTTTATTAGTCAGAGATGGCTGAAATGTCCAAACACAGGGGCGACGTTGTGGTTTTTCTAAAAAAAACCCTCTGTCTTTCTGCTTCGTTCTGACTGGGTTAAAATCGTCCTCGGTTGATATGATTTTCCGGACACCTCCGCAATCCTCGTGGTCGCACCTCTCGCCTACGTGTTGCATGTGAACACGCTTCCTACCCAGCATGCCTCCCACGAAACTTACGCGGCGCTTCTGCTGAGGAAATACTTGCATTCTGTTTACTTTAGGAAACGTATGTATCTTGGTATGCCACTCACTCAACTTACGCAGTATTTCTATCGGGGAATCTGCGCCCTGTTTACTTTAAGAAATAGTTGTATATCCTATAATGACACTAACGTAACTTATGAACATGTCAAAGGAATTTCCCGGTCGACTTCCTACACCAGAACAAGATGGGGATTCGCCTGTTTATGTTATATACAATTGTATGGTTTTTAGTATTTCAAGCAATTATCTAGTTTCAAATAACTAATAATAATACACATTTGTTATAGCTTCGAGCAACTATTCTTAATACAGTTTATTCGAATACAGTTATATGCTCTTAAGTATTTCTATCTAATACAAATAATTTTTGGATATATTTGACCCATAGATGTGATCCTAAGAAAGAATTAATTCGGGTTAGACTGAATCTGATAACGATTGGATGATTTCTTACTCCCTAGATGTCCAGAACTGGAACCTATTCACGGGATGAAGTTTAGTGTCATACCCATGGCACCCCTTTTTTCTAGGGGAGCTTTTTACCCTTCAGCACAGGATGCAATCGGTGGATTCTAAGCCCGACCGACAGAATAATTTTGAGAGTAAACGTTGTTATTTTGCCTGTTAAGGGACACCATACATTTTGAATACAAACGGAATCTGATAATGTTCGTTTAAAATCATTATTGAGATTAAATCTGTATCATAAAGAGAAATGTTACTAAATATAACGGTGCCTTAGAAAAAGATTAGATCTTTGACCTCATAAAATAGAAATGGCAGTACGTGTCTGTGAACATGTTTTCACAAAATCAACGTTGGACGGCAGGAAACGTATAAGTGCCCGTCTAATTCCGTCATTGAAGGACGAAGATTCTCACGAATTCCTTGTCAAATTTCTTGTGCAATCAACCAGTAAATGGCGATTTTCCAGCCGTAAAATTGTGATTGGGGATTTAATGGGGCTTTGGCTAAGGAAAAACATCATGTTAGGGTCAGATTTATTGTTTTCTTTCTAACTGAAGTTGAGAAGCAAGAGCAGGACTCCCAGTTCGTCAAATGATTTTGAACAGAGACTTTGTTTCAATACTATATTTCTATTCTCCTGAGAAAAAGCCAATTGCTGAAAGCAGCGTAAAAAAACTTCTGGCTTGCGGCAGCATGATTACAACAAGCAACAGTCGTAACATTGTAAGCAAATGGTGCTGGGGTGCGAGTAGATAGATTATTAAAAAAGCAGGCAACCAGAATAAAGGCGAATTAACAAATATTCAACAATATCCCGCGGGTTTGGTGAAATAAAATATACAGGATTTAGCAACCAGGACCGGGTCTTTCAAGGTCATCAGCGATCGAGCGTCTAATTAGTGACGGGTGGAGGTGGGACTATATCACTAGCCTAAGGCGGAAGAGAGATGGGTTTCTCTGTGCGCCTCGATTGAAGACGACTTTTCTTCATTTCTCTTTGAGTGGTTGGGGTGGGAGGAGAAAAACGTTTGCGGATACAGAAAAAGAGAAACAAATCATAGAGAAGAGTCCTGTTCCATAAAGAATGTATGAGCTCGTCTGCGCGTTGTCTTCGTCATTCGTATCTTCCTGCTTTCAAGATCTCAGAGACTGAACGGAGAGAATAAAGAAATGGGGTTCTAATGCTTAAGAAAAATGGGGCCTGTATTTATACCAATTTGGTTTCCGGTACGGAACAGATTCTTTACACTCCATCTTCTTTTCAAAATCTTTTCAATGACTCTGCACTCAGCGACTTAAAATCAACAACATCGGGTCATTTCCAGAACATCATAGTACAAAGATGCTTCCAGTGTTTATGGATACATATATTTTTTTAGCAATATCAAACCGTCGTACTTTACTTACTACTCGAATTTTAAAACGTCCTACTGTTTCAATTCTTAAGTTGTTTTCACCCGTTTTTTGCGTGTGTGAGGAGGTTAAAAGAAGCATGGTAATCATTTGTACAATGCATGATCAAAAAATAATTATTCAGGGTGCGGCAGAATAATTTCTCATATGTAGGAAGTGAATAGTTTGGTTTGGTTTGGTTTTATGGCACATCAACTATTGTAGGTCATGATTGCCAAATCTATTTTAATACATATAAACAGTTATATTTCAAACAGTTCAGTTTAGCATAAGTACGCAGTTTTAATGTCAAAAACAGTTCTATTTAAGACACTTCAGTTTAGCATAAGTACACAGTTTCAACGTAAAAACCCACTTCCATTTCAAACAATTCAATTTAGCATAAGTACACAGTTTAATTGTCAAAAATAGTTCTCTTTCAAAAATTCAGTTAAACGTAAGTACTTAGTTTAGTTCTATTTGACCCATTGATAGGGCCCTATCAGGTGCTACCACTCCGGGCCAATGTGGACCTGGGAGCAATGCCAATGAAGGGGTAACCTGCATTCCCTAAAGCGGCAGCATTACTGGAACCTCACCATTAGATTATTTTGTGTTATATCAGGACACTCATTGAGTGGGGGTGTCTTACTCATCTGCAAAGAAGCAGTCAGTGTATTCTACAACCCCAGCCGACTGGGCATAGGGGAATAAATAGAAAAAGGTTAAAGACATCTAATTCGAAATTTTATCTTACTATAAGAAAGAACAATATTTGCTATGTTGTTTTCTTATTTTCGTCACTTTGTTTTAAAGATTCTATCGTCCAGATCTTTGTACTCACAAGCTATACACTTCATAAGACTCTCTCTGAACTTTTGCGACACTTGCCTAGTCATTGTCGCGAGTATTGTTGCAATTTCATGACGAATAAAATCTTTCAGTTCCTCAATTGGCTGGACATCACTTTTAAAGAATTGAGCCAGCAGGTCTCTCCGGAGGAAGTAATCACAAAGGATGACTGCAGAGGTGATGACTGACGAATAAGAGATAAAAGATTTTCTGTCAGCGTTTGAACTAAATGAAATAGAATGATAAACTAACGATTTGAAATCACGTATGTACACTGACTGCTTGCTTCCTTGAAGGAAGTGACATAACTAGAAAGAGGAAAAGAAATATTTTTTTTTAATTACAGAAACAGTCAGACACATTTAAAAGGACTTAACGTTTAGAAACCCCTTCCAACAAAATTGAAGATGATGCGAAGAATTTCTTCCCTCTCGATGATTTCATGAAACCTACAGAAAAGGCCAGCCTGACCAATTCAAAACATCATCTATGTGTGAACGAACGTATCTATGCATATTTGTCAACTTCTCTCAACCTCTTGGCCAGGAATGTCGATTAACAGTTTTTGAGTCCAGCAAGCAAGTTCCAGTGATGTAACATAACCAACCATCCAACGAGATTTAGCAAAGTATCTTAAATATCGTCAAAACGTCAACAACATAACATGCTTAACTTTAACAACATTAAGAAAACATTTATCTTGTTATGTACGTTGAAGAGAATTGTACTTTTCTCTTTTCTTGAAAGTAATTTAAGGTTGAGCTATCTTCAAAAATAACTGTAGCTTTAAAAGATTTACGTTTTGTTACTGCTTCTTTTTTTTTTAATTCTTTTTGAAATTTTATCTTCTTGTTATTAATATTTCAGCCGTGTCTTTCGAAGTGAGTATCTGTTTTTAGTTTATCTCATTCAATCAATAAAGGCCTGTTGTTTTAATCAGATCTTTATCCACAGTCTGTCAATTTTTCATTGTTTTGCTTTGTTTTAAAGCTTCATTAGAATTTTTATTTGATCATTTTATCTATTTTCTCTCACACAAATCTAATAATGCACAATTTCTTTCAATCTTTTGATAAAAACAAAACCCAGCAACAAAATCCCAAGGAGATTATTCAATCTCAGGAGAGCGACATACAGATATATATATATATATATATATAGTGTGTGTGTGTGTATGTGTGTGTGTGTGTACGTGTGTGCGAATGTGTGCGTGAGTGTGTGTGTGTGTGTGTGTGTGGGAGAGAGAGCGAGAGAGAGAGAGAGAGAGAGAGAGAGAGAGAGAGATGACAAGGAGATGAAGGAAAAGGCTAACATTAGATGAGTAATTTAATCCAGATGAATGCAATCACACATAATATATATATATATATATATATATATATATATGCGTATAAGTGTGTATGTATGCATATGAGACTCATAAGTATATATGTATGTATATAAATATAAACATATATGCAGCGTATGTCATCATGTAAAATAATATATACATATGTACATATATGTATACATATATATGTTAATGTGTATATATATATGGGCATACCTGTATGTGTATATAAGACAGATAAATAAACATAAGGCACAACGTATGTATGTTTGTATGTATGAATGTATATATGCTTGTATGTTCGTGGATCATTAATAAAAAAGGTGAATTTTATCAAAGGATTTGGCAATATGAAGTACTGTTTAAAGTCCCAATCATATAATAATGGGTAATTTCATGTGCAAGTAGACTATCAGCATGACCTTCTTTACTGACCATTGCACTTGGAACTTTTTCTTTACTGAGTAGTTAGTGTGTTTCTACTTTTTTTATAGATTCTGGGTCTTCGAAGCAAACCCATGTTTTGCCCCTTTGTTAAGATTTGTTTTTTTTTTTGTTTGTTTTTTACTGAAGTATGCTTCTTCGTGTACATCATATATTCTTCTGCAAATGTCACATCGTTTGTACGTCTCAAACTGCCAAAATCTTACGACAAATCTCTGTTCAAGCATAGATCACACTTTTTGATTTGTCGTCATTTTGAATAGCCTAAAAGATATTTTTGTGAGATCAAAATAATGTTCACCTATAAACCGATTCCAAACAATGCAAAGTCGACAATTCTGGAAAAAATTATTTTACTATTTAAGAAAAACTTCTTGTATTTATTGGATGACTTCATATATATATATATATATATATATATATATAAAATTATTTTACTTTTTTAAAAAGAATACCTTTTATTTATTGGATGACTTCATATATATATATATATAAAGTCATCCAATAAATAAAAGGATTTTTTCTTAAAAAGTAAAATAATTTTATAAATAATAGCCACTACACCGAGGTGTATGAGAGAGCGCTACTCCTATCCCTATATATATATTGAAAAGGAACCCTTTGGGTCGCCCTCAAATACGGTTGCCAACAACAACTATATATATATATATATATACTTACCCAATCAGCTGAGATTGTTGAATACTTGGACTGCAGCTCAACAGAGGGTTAAGAACCCCACAAGGAGTATTCTGGAGATTTGGAGAA